>PVKP010006241.1:0-84389 GCA_004027715.1 Plecturocebus donacophilus
TCAAGTAAGTGACTTGCTTACTTGAAGTGGCACTATGGTGTAACAGACATTGTGGGCCTAGAGCCAGATTACTGGAGTTTGAATCTCAGCACCACCACTCACTGCCTATCTGACCTCGGAAAAGTTACTTGAACTCTACATGCCTTGATTTCATCATCTGTAAAATAAGGGCAATCATATTATTAGTCCTAACCTCATAGGGTTGCTAAGAGAATTAAAGTTAGTTAATATGTGTAATGTTCTTAGCCTTGTACATAGTAAGAACTGAACAGCTCAATAATTCTTAGTTATTATTTTTTGCTTATCAGCTGATTCTTACTCTACTATCTAGTCTATGAGGGATGCTAAATTAGAGTCAAAAGCTTGCTAAATGGCTTGAAACCAAGACATGAAGAGTTAGTTGGACTTTTAGACTCACTGGTGTCCTCAAGCTATGATAACCTGATGTGTCCATCTCTTCTATGCCTGCTGCTCCTGTTACTCATATTTATGGGTCAGAGCCCTTAGGAATGCTTTGTAGAATACTGTATGTAAATGGGTACTTAATGATTGACTGATGTGATGAATTTGGATAGAGATAAGTTGACACATATCTGAGGGCAGATGGAAGACAGAATGTCTACATAATTTCATCTGGTGATAGCCAAAGTCACAAAATTGAATCATCCAAATTAAATCAGAGAATTAGAGAATCTTGTATTTGGAAGAGCCCTTTCAGGCCATCTGGTCCAACCTTCAACTCAGCGTTGGAATACTCCCTACAGCCTCTGTAAGAGAGAGTATCAGGCCAGTTGGGAAAGAGACTGGCGAATGATGCAAAGCCAAATGGCATTTCAAACGAAATGTGGATACCTAGGCTCTGGGTGGTTTGGTTTTAAGCCGGCTCCACAGAAGACAAAACATCAGGAAGAGTCCACGTTGTAAAACTGTTTCTTTCCAGATATAGAAAGCAAAGGCAGAAGCCTCACTTGTCATTCCTGTTGCTAACTTTGCTTGCTAGCTGACAATGGTGCTCTACTTTGAATCAATTTGCCCATCTGTGTAAAGGAAACACCATGTTTCGATCTTCCATGAGTGTTTCCCAAAAATGAAAGTCCCTATATATCTGCAGACAAAGTATCTTTGGACTAGAAGCCAGCCAGGCTGCTGAGTTGGGCAATCAAATCTTAGGGTGAACTTTTGCTTGCTTTAAGGTAGAAAGTACTTGTGACATTTTGGTTGACTAGCTTTGGGCTGTTGCTACATAGAAGCGTGTGTTATCAAGTGTATCAGAAAGACCCAGAATCACTATCTTCCTTCTTCTCCCTGATCTCTTTCATCTACTTTCAGATGACTGAAATCTGAAAGATTCGAGTTTTCACCTTTTGGCTTATGGTATCAGCATCTGTTAACTTGTAATGCCCCTGGGAAAAGTAAGACACTGAGTTTCTGTCAGTCATTTACCTTAGTGGGGGTGAGGAAGACTGTGAAAGTTGGAACAGGAGGAAAGAGAAAGAGGACAGTAAACTCCTGGAGAGGGAGGAATAATGGGGACAGTGAAAAAATGTGTATAGTTTACAACTTATCCTAGGACCAATCTTGCTTCCAAAGTAAAACAGAGCTACATAGTTCCATCCAAGCCTCTGTTCTCTATTCTCCCCTTCATTTCCCCTCCCACGCCCTAGCTATTTCCAAATTAGGAGGTGAAATGAGCTCTGTTTTTAGATTTTATTTTTCACTTTAAAAAGTCTTTTAAATTATTTTGCCTTTTCAAATACACTTTTGCTTAATGAGAGAAAATGTTCAGTCCAGGCCTGCAGTTGTGCTAACATTCAGTCTAAGAAAACCATTCATTTCTATTATTCTTCAGCCACCCGGATTTATTTTAAGGGTGCAAAAGATCCAAAGGTATCGATGAGGTTGTATTGAACACTGGGAAATCCTAAAAGTTTATAGCAATAGAAGGAAAACTCTGTGAGAATGGGAGACATAATTAGATTTTTTTTCTTTTTTTGAATGGAGTTTCGCTCTTGTCGCCCAGGCTGGAGTGCAATGGCACAACCTCTGCTCACTGCAACCTCCACCACCCGGCTTCAGGTGATCCTCCTGCCTCAGCCTCCTGAATAGCTGGGATTACAGACGCTCTCCACCATGCCTGGCTAATTTTGTATTTTCAGTAGAGAAGAGGTTTCACCATGTTGGCCAGGCTGGTCTGAAACTCCTGACAGGTGATTTGCCCACCTTGGCCTCCCAAAGTGTTGGGATTACAGGCATGACCCACCGTGCCCAGCCTAGATTTATATTCCAATATTCACTTTGAAAGTTAGTTGAAAGTCACAGACATTTATAATATGTCTGTCTATGAACATAACTAGATGAATATATGATATGTGCTAAAGTAAGACTAACACCCAGACAGAGCAGAGAGGGCAGAGACTGTGCCTGGTTCGTCTTATTGGAGCCAATCTAGCAACACCCTCTTGTGTGCTTTTAACTCCTTATACTAATGACTATAAATAAAAATTAAAAAAAAAAAAAGAAATAAGCCCCAGAATGATTTAATCCAACCTACCTTGACAGTGAGAATTACTTCTTTATGGCTCACTTTCTTATATTTACAAGAGAATTTATTAATGTAGATGCAAAGCATCTTGACTGTAAGATAGATCCATTAAAACATGTATTTTCACATTTTTCAACTTGTTATTTTTACATCTTTTTGGACTTAACAGAGAAGTTGTAAAAGTAGTACAAATAATCCCCCTATTTTCTTTACCCAGATGTCCATATCCTCAATTGTTTACATTTCACCGCCATTGTAGTCTATGTCTATATAAGTATGTATGGATATCACATATATTTATAATATATCTGTCTATGAATATATCATTTTTATTTTTTGAATAGCTTAAGAAAAATTTACAGATATGATGCTCCTTTACACCTAAGCACTTCAGTCCATATTTCTTAAAAATAAGAATAATCCCTTACATATCCATAGTGTGATCATCAAAATCAGAGAAAAAACACAAATAAAATACTCATCTAATCTATAAAACTTATTCAAATTTTGCCAGTTGTTTCACTAATGTCTTTTATAGTCAAGGAAAGAGAAATTTGTTTCTTAGAATCTGATAAGCACACATTGAATTTACTTCTTATGCCTCTTTAGTCCCTTTTTATCTGGAATAGTTCTCAGTCTTTGGCTTTCATGACCTTGACATTTTTGATTAAGAGCAGACCATGTATTCTATACAATGTTCATTAATTTGTGTTTATTTACTGTTTTTTCTTTATTGAACTCAGTGATATTGTTTGAATGTGTGTCCCCTCCAAATCTCATGTTGAAATGTGACCTCCAATGTTGGAAGTGGGGCTTGGTGGGAGGTGTTTGGGTCATGGGGATGGATTCTTCATGAATTGCTTAGTGCCTTCCCTGTGGTAATGAGTTCATGTGAGAGATGGTTGTTTAAAGAGCCTGACATCTCTTCTTCTCTCTCTTGCTCTCTCCTTTGCCGAGTGACACACTGGTTCTCCCATGTATTCCGTTATGATTGTTACGTTTTTTTTTTTTTTTTTTTTTTTGAGAGGGAGTCTCGCTCTGTTGCCCAGGCTGGAATGCAGTGGCATGATCTCGCCTCACTGCAACCTCCGCCTCCTGGGTTCTTGCAATTCTCCTGCCTCAGCCTCCCGAGTAGCTTGGACTACAGGCGCATGCCGTCATGCCCAGCTAATTTTTTGTATTTTAGTAGAGATGGGGTTTCACCATGTTGCCCAAGCTGGTTTCGAACTCCTGAGCTCAGGCAATCCACCCGCCTTAGCCTCCCAAAGTGCTGGGATTACAGGCATGAGCCACCGCTCCTGGCCGGCACTGTGCTTTATATGAAACGTGCAGAACCATGAGCCAAATGAACTTCTTTTCTTTATAAATTACCGAGTTTCAGGTATTTCTTTATATCAGTACAAGTGGACTAACACACTCAACTTATTTTTTTTCAAGAATACCACAGAAGTGAGGATGTGCTCTTCTCAGTACACCAGATTCTTTTTTTGCAGTTATTAGTCTGAATTCTACTGCACAGAAGAGCTTTCTGTTCTCACCTATCTATGAATCGATTCATCCATCTATCCATCTATTTAAACATTTATTTATATTAACATAGACTCATGCATTGTCATTGTATTTTGTGGGTGAATCTATTGCTATCATGTATTTTGATGGTCAAATTGTTCCAGAGTTGGCCATCGGGAGCCCCTTCAGGCTGGATCCTGAATCCTCCTGACATGACCTTGTCATTCTTTGAGTATTGTCTTACTTTCTGGCACAACTTGTTTCAAGAATCATTTTCTACTTTCTCTGCTCTCGTTCTGAAATCAGCTCTAAGGGGCACTGGTTCCTTTTAGTAGAGAATGATAATTAAAAAGTGAGATTGGACACTAGTTTTGCTCATTGCTACTGGGGTATTATTGCTTCGAAGCCCTCTCAGCAGACAAGCTAGGAAAAATGTGTGTAAGTATGTATGCATCTATCTATCTATCTATCATCTCTCTCTCTCTCTCTCTCTCTCTCTCTCTCATCTCTCTCTCTTAGTTTATTCAAGCTGCTATAACAAACAAACTACTATAGACTGGATGGATTACAAATAACTGAAATTTATTTCTCACGGTTCTGGGGACTACGAAGTCCAAGATCAAGGAGTTGGCAGATTTGGTGTCTGGCAAGGGCCCACTTCCTCATCAACAACCTTTATCTCACTGTAACTTCACATGGCAGAAGGACTAAGGGTCTTTTTATAAAGACATTGTATCTCTCTTTATAAGGGTCCTTTTATCTCTCTCGGGTCTCTTTTGTTAGAGAACTAATTCTATTCAGGAAGTTTCTTCCTTCACGACCTAATCATCTCCCAAAGGCCCCATCTTCTAATACTATTACCTTGGGGGTTAGGATCTCAACGTAAACATTTTGGAGGGATATAAACAATCAGTTCATTGCTCTGTATTTATCTATTTATCATCTATCTATCTATCTATCCATCCATATACCTTGTATCGATCTGCCTATTTATTTTGCTACCTGTCTATTAAAAACCATAAGTATATACTGATAACTATTTCTAATCCAATACTACAGGGTTCATTCTATTCTCCCTCCTTTCCGTATCTGTATCTCCCTTCTTCTACAGTGAGACTTTGGTTCTCATTATCTCCAATATATTTACTCATTTGTTCAATTAATCAAGTGATTTCAGAATTGCTAATTATAGCACCGTGAGGGAAGGAAACCTACTTAACTAAGGTTAATATTTGTATGTACTTCTTTTTACCTTTTATCTGAGTGTATATGGTTAAAACACTGTGTTTACTTGGGTTCATTCTGTTTCTTTTTCTATTCTGAGGGGTTATGTGCTATTCATTTGCAAGAAAGACAGGTTCGTTTAATTCTGTTTGTGTTCAATTTTGAGTTTCCTCCCCCACTCTTGTTTATTTATTTATTATGTTATTTATTTATTTTTGGCTCTGTGAAACACTATCGTGTTTCCAAAGTCAGAAGCAACTCCAAATCCCACCCGTATTTCTCTATTCCCTTCTCCCCATCCTTGCCACCTTATTCCCATATATCCCGTGCAGGTAATCAGTCACATTATTTTATATTCTAGCCTTCCTGTTTCTTTTTGTACAAGCTAGCATATTCATATCTATTTTCTTATTCCATGGGCATAGAAAAAAGGTGAAAACATACTTCTCATTTTTGCCAGAACCATGGAGACTTTAAAGACATATAACTAAATGATCCCCTCTCCTGTTCTCAAGTTCACTTCACATCTCATTTTAAACTTCACTTCCTTCTACAGGGATGCCTAAACTAGGCCTTGTCTTTATGTGAAGATTGAGACAAATCCCCTTAAACTGTACTCCCACGTCTCCCCCAACTTCCACATTATGAACATTAATCACATATGATGTTAAAAGAAGAAAATTTACTGCTCATTCTCTAATTTAAAAGACTTAGATGTGCTCAAGTAAATTCTCTGTCTGATATTCAGTAGTGCCTCTCTTCCTCATTACCTTTAGGGCCTGAACACATGGGCATGTTCTAATCTGCTTATTACAGAGAGCTTAGGCAGCCTCGCGGCTTTCCATCTTGGCCTCACTTAGGGCTAATGTTTTCAGTACAGATGTATACAAGCCGGCAAAGACTGGTTTCAGGCAGAAATTGGCCAAATTACAAGAGCTAAGCAGAATAAAAAATAAAAATCCAACTTTAACTTCATTCATAAAGAGATAAAATGATAAAAGGCAAATAAAATAAATCATAAGAAATGAAACTGCTTTAGACATATGTCAGTTCTCTTCTATTGAAATAAATCATTTATTTTAGCAGTGGAGGCACTTATTTCAATATTAGAAAAATAATGCTATTGTTTTCAGCATAAAATAACCCCCAGGTGGAATAGATGCATTGATTTTTTTAAAAATGGATTTAAAATAAATCCAATGTCTTCATAATGAAAACTTTCAACATTCACCAGAATATAGTAGTTACATAAGCCAGTGGCTTTCCAAGAAAAGGGAAAATCGCATTCCCTTCCTTTCATTGGTTTTTGTTAAATACAATTTGTCCATTCCGTTTGACTGGCCAATTTGATTGCAGTGTACTAAAACTCAGCTAGGTACAATATAGATTCACAGGCTTGACTTAGGAAAACCAAGCCCATATAGCACAATAATTGGATCCACACATTAATTAGATCCAGAGATACACTTTGGCTTACTGTCACTGGGCTTCTAGGCTGAAGGAATCTAGAAATAGGGTGCTTTGATGTTCCGATTGACTGTCTATGATATTTTGTACCAGAGAGCAAGGATGAGAAAGCAGAACAGCTGTGTAATGACTATAATCAAATGCAAATACCTAGGAGTCTCCACAACAAAATAGCAAAGACAGCAGAATGATGCTCATTTTGATCAATAATAGCAGTCTCCCGCCCCGGAAAATTTTCACACACAATAATCACTGTTAAAGCTGTTTCCTTTTTGTCAAATTGAAACATTTCAGTGTGTGGGTATGTTGCCTGATGGCATGCAGGCTCCTGATAAAGTATTAATCATGCAGCTAAATGACCTGAGTCCCCAACCACATCATGTAAAATAACATCATCTCTTTAAAATTAATTCATCAAAAGAAACTTTAAAAAGAAATGTGGAGAACAAAGTAGTTTATGCTGCTGCAGTGAGACCTTATTATAACAGCTTAACACCACAGCAGTATAAAATATACACCAATGCTGTTGGTGGTAGAAGAATTCCAGGAAGCTAGCAAGTATCTGAGTGTGCATCAAATTCCTTAGCTAGGAGTTGCATGGATCCTCTACTTTCTGCTCCTACTTTAATTCATTTATTTAGTGAATGTCTAATGAACACCTACTGTGTGACAACTGGTTGCACTATTTGTTGGACAACACCCTTTCGTTAACATCTTACCTTTTCCAATGCATTCTAGATATGGCTATTAGATCAATATTGTGAAAACACACTATGATTGTTTCATAAACCAGGCTCAAAAACATTTGTTGACATACCATTGCCTGCTAACATAATCCCAACACTTCATCTTGACGTTTAGACCTCCCTGTAGTAAGTTTCTCTCCAACATTAGCTTGCACATTTGCCCACTAGACTGTAACCTTCTTGGTTGCAGTTAGTTCAAGTTAATGCACATTTTTTGAATATTTATCATGACCAGTGACTGTGCTAGGCATGAGGATAACATGGTGAATAAGACAGGAAGAATTTTTGTTATATTGGAAGAGCCTCACATGAGAAACAAATTCTCTCAATATAGTGCAGTAAAGGACAATAACAAAATCGAGCACAGGATACTCAGGAAATACAAAGGAATTGCTCATAATTCAGACTGGGAGTTGAAGGAAGGCTTCTTAAAGGGGTACAGGCCCCACACCTTATTCAACTTTATGTTCCCAGTGTCTAGCACAATTCTTGGTACATAGTAACTTGAGTAAATATATCATCCTTACACTATAGTCCATTTGGAAGACTCATCTTTCTCATGCTGTTGTTTTTCAATTCCTCTCCTCTTTGCCTAGAATGCCCTATTTTTTTCATGACTAGTTTGCCTTGTAGAGGTTCAGTTCAAATGCCACCTTCTCCATGATGGATTTCCTGATTACTGAAACCAGTCAATAAGCATGAAATTAGATTATCCTTTATGAGAGAAAATAACTACAATCAGTTTGAAATGGATAGTGGCCATCCCCAGAAGTAGCTGACAAGACCATCTTTACTTTGCCCATAACTTTCAAATAGAGCTCTCTAGCCTAGACCGCCACGCTGAGCCCTACATGTGTATATTGAACTATCAACTTGGCATTTCCATTTGAATGTTACACGAGCAATTGAAACACAACAGGTCCCAAACAGAACTCATTATCTTTTCAATTCTATTTGTCTGTTTCTGTTCCAATGTTTCCTATACCAGTGAAAAACATTGCAATCCATCCAGTTGTTCAAGACAGATACATGGGAGTCATCTTTGAATCACTCCACACTTAGTATTCAACCAGTTGCCAAGTTTTATTGATTCTACCACCTAAATGTTTCTCTCCATGTCCACTGTCACTGCCCACTGTCACTTCTTGCCTGGAGTACTATATGACGTTTCTGTCTAGTCTCCCTGCCTCCAATCTTGTTTACTTCCAAATGCCTCTCCAGTCTGCAGCCAGAGTGATCAAAATATGAAAATTTGATCAGGTCAAGCCCATCCTCAAAACACTTCAGCAAATTGCAATAGCCTTTAGGGTGAAGTGCAAAATCAGACAATGGCTTACAAGGCTTCTCATATTTAGACTCATCTCTCCCCCTCCTCTCTGCTACTCTCCTCATTACTCATGTATTAGACTTCCTTCAGTTCACACTGAACAATTTCTCACATCATAGCCTTTAAACATACTGTTTCCTTTGCCTGGAACGCTCTTCCCTTGAATTTTTATGTGGCTGATTCTTATTTCTCCTCTAGAATTCACTGCTTCAGGATGGCTTTCCTAATAAATTAAAGATAGTCATGGTCTTAATCTGTTGGGGATGCTATAAAAAGTACCACTGACTAGGCAGCTTATAAAGAACAGAAATGTATTTTTCACAGTTCTGGAAGCTGGGAAATCCAAGATCAAGGTACTGGTAGATTTGGTGTCTACTGAAGGTTCATTCCTCATAGACAGCACATTCTTGCTATGTGCTGATCGAACAAGACACGATGGAAGGGGCAAGGCAGCTAGCTCTCTGGGATCTCCTTTAAAAGGACACTAATCCCATCAATGAGGGCTCCACATCCCCGAAAGAACCTACCCTCCTAACCATATCACCTGTGGTTAGGATTTCAACAAATGAATTTTGGACCTGGGAGACACAAACATTCAGACCATAGCAGTAGTTAATAAAATAAGCCAGTTATCTATAGGAACCTCCTTGTGACAATAACAGGCTTGCCTGATTATATTTTTCTTTATCAGAGAGACTATGACATTGTTTACATCATATAACAAAAAAGAAAATTTTAAGCCCTGATGTTCTGATTTATGTGTCATTCTGGGTAAGCTGACTTAGAGAACACCTTCACCTTGTCTTTCCCGAACTGTACAAATCACAACTGGAAATGCTGTTCCCTCCTTCACCACTTTTATATCATTTAGCTCATACCATGCCTGCCCTTTTTCCATACCTCAAAACATTGCATACATCTCATCTCCTCTATTAACAAGCAGATACAAGAGTCGTGTTCATTTCTATGTAAATAGAATGTATAGGTGCTCAATGAGTATTTGTTAATTGTACTAAAACACATGAAATAATGAAATGACATATCTAACCATGTTGATTCTACTTCCTAACTCTCCATTGCATGTATTCTTGCTTTTCTAAGACCATGGCCACTGCTGTCAGACCTTGACGTTTCTCTCTCTGGATTATTGCAACAGTATGTTACCTGGTACATAGTCCCTCTAATGCTACATTTTCCTCCTCAAGGTCAATGTCCTTAAAACACTTCAACAAGTTTCTGTTTGCCTCAGAATAACAAACACGCTCATTAAAATTGCTTCTAAGGACCTTCATGATCTGGCCTCTACTGACCTCTCAAGTCCTTGTCTCTCTCCCCGCTCCTGTTCCTATCCTTTAGTCACACTGGTCTACTGGCTATTTCTTCTGTGCTCTGGTCTTTCATAACCCACATTATTGCACATTCTGCTGGATCTGCCTGGAATAACCCTGCTTCCCCAACATAATTTCCAAACAGACCTTAAGACACTGTTCTAGAGACAGTTCTGGAAAGCTTTCCTTAACCTTGCTTCACATCACCCAGGGTGCCTTCTCACCTCACTTTCTTAGCATTTGCTGCTAACTTCTATCACAGAACTTACCATATTAGTCCACCTTTCTGTTCACAGCCTCCCTCCTTCTAATGGATAAAACTAAACCATGAACTCTTCAGCAGTAGGGGCCAGGTCTGTCCTGCTTACAATTGTGTTTCCACGACATAGTATAATGCCCAGTATATACAATCACGATCATATTTTATGCCAATAAAAGTAGACTCAAGAAACATTTGATGGATGACTACTTTGGGGTGCTAGTGCTCTAGGCAAGGGATGCGCACTACTAGAATATTGGAATAGAACGTATCCAAATGTGAGGCCCTGGGACAATAAATAAGCAACCAAACCAGGCTTATCTAGCTGACTGTAGGACACATCCTCTAATAGGTCAAAAACTTTTATTAGTTGCCCTCCCTACACAATGGCATCAGGAGACAGGAAGAAGACCACACATTTTATGTTTCCAGTATTAAAAAAAAAGAAAGAAAGAAAGAAAAACAGTCACAGCAGCAATAACAATCATTTATTAACTGCTTAGTTTGGGCCCAGGCACTACAGTACATACCATATGTAGATAATCTCATTTAAAATTCACAGTCATTCTATGAGGTAGGTACTTTGATTTTTTTACAGATGAGAACTCTAATGCTCAGTGTGGTTCAATATGCTTCCCATGGGCCACACAACTGGTAAATTATAGAACTTTTCTTCAATATCATTTCTGTCTGGCTTCAAACCCCAGGCTCTTAATTGCTGCCCTGTATTGTCCAGAAAAGGGATACACTTCAAAACACAAAAACAAAAAGACAGTCATGCACAAATAAAACACCACAGTGCTGAGGATGCCTGTAAGGAAGATCCGGAGCACAAGTTCCTCAACTGGACTCCTTCCTGCCACTTCCTTTAAATTTGAATGAAAGAAGTCTCTAAGGAGATAAACCAAAGAGGTCAATGTGCCATTTCTTTTCTAACGTTTGAGATTCTGAAAATGTATTGAACAATTTCCATTTAGGTTGCTTTCGTATTTTTTGCTAACATCAGCTGCAGGGTTTGGCAGCAATATGGAGGAGGAATACGGGCCACAGGGATGGAGGAACTTGCCTGAGTCCTCCTGGGGATTGAGCCCCAGATATGGATGAGAGGAGGACGGTAGCAAGAGAAGTTTGGAGTATTAAGCTGTTCTTGTGAAATGAGTGCTGTCCTAGCTGCACCCGAAATAAGCCTTGGCCTGGCAGGGAAACTGCAGTCAAGTCTCAATCTCTCTCTCTCTTTCAATCCACCCTCCCTGAATTCTCTTAAGATTTTCGGTATGGACCATCACTTCTGCAATACTGGTGAGTGCAAGTGTGGGCACATATTTTACTTCTTCTTACCCATGCCTCCTTCCTTCATATTCAACTCCTATCTTCCTTGACTGTTTTGATTTTCCACTTTCTTTTCTAATTTTTCACTTTCGTATGGCAGTAATATACCAGAGATCAGGTATTTATGGCCATCACTTGAGCTACAGGATTTATTGTAGTAGAATGCATTTGGATGTAGGGGAGCTTGTGAGATGACTGTAGTCACCCAGGAGGAAGGTGACCAGAATTCCAAGTAAAGATTTGATTCTGGAAAAGGAGATTGAGAAAGTGCAGCAAAGCCCTTTTTTGGAAATCTTGTTTCCATGTTCTATATTGCTGATGTTTCATATGCTATCACAATTTAAAAACATACAAAAAAAAAACAATTAAGATGATCTTAATTAAGAATAGTTGCTATTCAGACTATCAACACAGAAATCTAGATGTATGTGAAATCCTGCTGCAACCGATGATATTAACCATCCTGTGTTAGATACCAGCAGAAGTGAGTCTAGTCTGACAGGGGTGCTCAGCTGTGGATTAGCCATCTTTGTGTTTGTCTCTCTAGACAGATGGTATTTTAATAGCATTTATTGTAATAAGAATTGTCCTGAAGCAATACAAATGTATCTAGTGTTCCTGGGTTTGTGCTTTATAGTCTATGTCTTCATTATGATCATTCATTTATTAATGGGCTAAAAGAGGAAAGCTTTCCCATTAACAGAAGAAAATGGTAAAAAAGGGTTGTGACATTGGGCGAGCAGGCCTTTAACAGAGATGGGCAGACATCAAATATTCTCCTTTCATTTGTCAGAGATAAATTCATTTTCAAATATATACTACTGCACTCTATTCACAGGTACTGAAATAGGGCATTTCTTACAGGCCATTTTGAACACTAATTGCATTTAAACATGGGAGATGAAATCGTTTAGCCTGAACAGTATTTGAAGACAATTTTAAAACACATTTCCTCCCAAGAAAAAAAATGTAAAAAGAAAAATATGTCTACTGATATTTTAAATGTATTAGGGACTGATGACTGAAAGCAAGAATCATAACCAGAAAGATAAATCTCAAGAGATGGAAAGAAGATAGAATTAAATCTCAAATAGCTAAATTATTGGGCTTAGAAGTTGCTGTTTCAGAAAGGTCCATTCAGTAACCAAATGCTAATAATTACAGTGTATGTCTGCCTGTTCCTGGTTCTGTGGCTACCTGTGACCAGTCATCATTCATATACAGACAGAAGTCAGATTCTAGCTTTGCCCTCTTGGCTGTCTTAAGCAAATTACTGGCAAAGGATGAATGCAGAGACTACAAATGACTGGAAGAAGAGATGAGTGAGGAATGATAACAAGTCTGATGAGGATAAGATAATCCTAAGAAAAGAGAAGAGAAAACATGGCAACATTTCCTACTCTTAAAAATGTCTCCACCAACCTGAATTTTATTCTTAGGTTTAAATTAATAGATTGAATGAATATATATCAAAGAGGCTTCAAAATATATATGACCTTTGATCCAGAGATTCTACTTTAGGAATATTTCAAGTAATTTAATAAAGATGTGGTCAAAAAGAGAGCTGTAATGAAGTTTGTTGCAGCATGATTTGTTATAGCAAAACATTGGAAACAACTTAAAAGTATATACAAAAGGATTGATTAAATGATGGCATGTCCATAAGATGGAATATTTTGCTGCAATTAAAATTATGATGTTTACTTTTATTGGCATAAAATATGATCATGATTGTTAATTGAGAAAAAGGGTTACTAAACGACCCACAGTATGACCCCTTAAAAATATACATACAAAGATCCCTGAAGAACATTTAGTCAGGCATTACCCATAATTGTCTCTGAATGGTTTTCATTATGAGTGCTTTTTATCCTTTTTTTTCTTCTTTTCCTTTTTCTTGTTTCTATGCTAAGATATTTTTGCCATGAATATACATTGGTTTTGTTAACATAAAATGAATAAAACAAAATTTGCTTTAGAATGGTTTAGTTTCCATGGCAACACTAATTCTAGAAACTTGGAATGCCCCTTTGTATGATTATGTGAAAGTACATACCTCCGTTGAGCCTCAGTTTACTCATTTGTGATATGGAATAAAAGCACCTATTTTCAAAGTTGCTGAGAGGATTAGATGAGACCAAGTGTGTAAAAGTAGCTGGCACAATGCTTAGCTCATTGATGAGTTCGATAAACACTGAATCTGCATCTGAATAAATAGGTCAATAATCTGTATTACACATGAGCATCAAGAAACTGGAAGATTTCTATATTCTGTTATTTGGATAGTGAGGGAAATCTGTCTTCAAACATAAACAAGGTAGGTTCCAACATGGGGTATAGTGAGGCCACTCTTACTCTGTGTCTGGAGGCTTTGTAGAATGTGAAGATTTGGAAGGGCGTGACCAGACAAGCTAAGATTAATCCGAGCACCCACTTCGCCAGCAGACACCAGAGCCCACGACCTGCCTCATACGAGTGCAAAGACAGCGTAGTCCAACAACACATGGTTTGCTCATTGCTTGTTAAAATGGAAAATGTCAACTAAAAATAATTTTCTTTAAATACTGCCATTAACAAAACCCAAGAGTTTAGAGCAAACAGATGTTTAAAAAGAAACTTATTTTCTAAAGTGTAACTGGGACAATGTAACCGGCCAAATTGCTATATATTCAGTTGCCAAGACACTGATATTGGCAAGTTCTATATTGCTCTCTATTGGTGGCTGGAAGAAACTCCAGATAATGAATGAAGAGCAAATGGCAGTTCTGAACTAGAGCAGAGTGGTTTCCTTAGTCATTTAACACATATTTATAGAGCATGTAAATATTTGGAATGCTCTGTGGTAGGCACTAACGGCAGTGGGATTAGGACCCCTGCCCTCAAGGAATTTCATATGAGAAAGGTGAATTAAAGTAGATTAGCAATCAAGAAACCTCAGTTTCGTTTAATGTTCTGTTTAAGAGTGACTTGCATATGTCACACAGCAACGCAGTGCCTTGGTTTCTCAATTTTTAAAATATGGAAAACAATATATTTCTTGACAACTAAATAGATGAAGAATTTGAAATTGTTTCAAGCTTTTGCTGGAAAAAGCTCTTTTTGGAAAATACTGTTTTTTTTTTTTCAGGCTATATTGTAAGAAAATACAGCATTTTCCTTTTTCCTTGTTTCTTCCTTGAGAAGTCTTAGAAATTAACAACAACAACAAAAAATGCTCCGATTTTTAAATCCGTTAATCTTCATTTGAAGGGTTTTTTCTTCTCTTTATATTTTCATTTTACAATCTGTTAATCTTTAGCCCTCATGTGTATGTTTAAATACATCATTGTGGAATTGCAAATGTGTAATTTGTTTATTTCTCTTTGCTCCCAAATTGATCCCCAATGCACTTTATTTTTCAAAAGCAATTTAAAGGTGCATCTTTCAATGGGTTAATCTAGGCAGTCTGTTGGTTCTGTTCTCTCAACTGTTGAGTAATAGTTACTGGATTCAAAAGGGAGAGAGTTGGCTTATTTAAAATAATATGGGCAAGATTCTCGTCTCACATGGTTGTGCCAGTGTACCTGTGATCCCACCAGCAACACATTCCTTTCTCTATACTCTGGCATCTCTTGGCTACCCTCCACCGAGCCAGGTCCAGCAGACTTCATTGATGACTTAGTGAAGGACATAAACATATATTTGGCTAAAACAAGGATGACATTCATCTTTTAAAATTTTAAGTAAGATCCAAATTGTAGTTAACAAAAATAAAAATCTAATATTTTAGTTCATGTATTCATAATCACTTTCAACTTCCATATGGTGGCCAACAGGTCCAACATACTCTGACCTCCATCTTCCCGATTGTCCTCAACTTGGATTTCTTTCTCGCTTGCCCATTACGCTTAAGTCACACTGTCTTTCTGTTTCTGGAACACACCAAGCTCATTTCCTCTCCAGGGTCTTTGCTCATTACACTTGTTCCCCTTTCCTGGAATGGTCTCCTCTTCTTCCTCAAATTACCTCCCATTATCAGTTTAACACCTACTTATCCTACAGCTGTTGGTTCAAACCTCATTTTCTCTGGTAGGACTTTCCTGCGTTTCCATATCAAGTTCTCCTCTTAAACACATTTTTATGAACTGGAAGAAAGACAGTGTAGCTTCAGCGTTTGATGCAAGAAGAAATACCTGAGACTGGGCAATATGTAAAGAAAAGAGGCTTAATCGACTCACAGCTCAGCACGGCTGGGGAGGCATCAGGAAGCTTACAATCACGGCGGAAGGCATCTCTTCATAGAGTGGCAGGAGAGAGAATGAGAACTGAGTGAAGAGGGAAAGCCCTTATGAATCCATCAGATCTTGTGAGAACTCACTATCATGAGAACAGTACGGAGGAAACTGCCCTATTGAATCAATTATCTTCACCTGGTCCCGACTTTGACACGTGGGGATTATTACGGTTCAAGGTGAGACTGGTGGTGGGGTGCAGAGACAAATCATATCAGAGAGATAGGCAGGAGACAGACCAAGCAGGGCCTTGTAGAACTAGGTGACAGTTTAGTTAGTAATAGTGGAAAGCCATTCAAGGGAATGCCAGTGATCAGATTTGGGTTTTGAGAAGATTACTGTGTCTGCTCTATGGAGAATCTGCTTAAATAGGGGAAATGGGAGGTACATAAGGAGACCAGTTAGGAGACCATTTGTGGTAGTCTAGGGAGGAGAAAATGGAGACTTGGGCCAGCGTGGTGACCATGGAGATTCGGTGAAGTTAGTAAATGCCAGACATATTAACAAAGTAAATTAATGAATCTTGAGGGATTAGATTTGGAGAGTGAAGGAGAAGGTGGTGTCCAAGATGATGCCTAGTCCTGGGTTGGGCAGTTAGATGGATGGTGGAAGAGCAGCTCTTATAGGTGTGTGACTGCGTGTGGTGGGGTAGGGTGGGAAGTTGAAGAGGACAGTGGTAGTGTTGTGGGCTGGCTCTAGATTTTAGTTTTAAACTAAACTTTGTAAAGCGCTTAGTAGAATGCTTTATTATACTATTACAGCATCATAATAATTATAGCTTACACTTACTGAACATGTACTTGTGCCAGGCACTGTTCTACGTGCTGTACATATATTAAGTCACTTAGACATCAATAAATGATAATGTTTATGATTCCATAATTATCATCATCATTATTACAATATATAGTGCCTGTCTTTCTGGACAGAGTTAGTTAACACAAGCAATTTCTTTCTAGCCAATTCTCGTTTTTATAGACTTCATGCAGGCAACTACCATAGGCACATTCTTCAGATACATTACAATGCAATTGATGAGATTATAGCTGTCTTTAGATCTTTTCTAATCCTGAGGGACTGGGCATTTCCATGTGTGTAACACGTCTGAAAGTCTGTAATCAGGGTGGGCTATTCTAGTCTGAGCGTTGGTTTCTATTATCTTCATTCTTACAAAGTGATTATACCTTACCTTACCCTCGAATAATTCTTTGTGGCTATTTGCTAAAGCCACATATATACTGACTAGAATATTCTTGCCCAATCTAGGACAAAGAGCTTGATAGGGTTAAAAATTAAATCTCAACTTTTTGGAAAGTTCACTCAACTGAGACCCAACTGGCAGTATTTTAATTTAATTTAATTTTTAAAAATTCAGTTTAATAAACTGAAGGCAGAAAGCCTCTTAGAGCTTTCCTCTGACCTATGTGCTGAGAAGTCACGGGCCTCAAAATGCTTACGTTTAGCTCATTTGGAGGGAGCTTGCAAACTAGCTGGACTAGTTTACTTTGCTGAAATTATCAAGGTCTAAGAAGTTTGCACAGGTATTTTGGAAATTGATTCAAAGTTTCAGGTTGCATGTTGATATCACTTTAAGTCATTAGTACTGTCTTTGCTTTATTTGGGAATAGATCTGTATTTGCCTATTAAGAAAGGAAGTAAAAAAGAGACAATGTTATTTTTATTATACAAGATAACATCATCAGCAGATATTCATTGCACTGAACAAGCAACAGTGTGTCTTCCTCTTTCATCTCGATTTTAGGTGGAAACAGGCAAACAAATAAAAGTGGCATTAGAGATGGTCTTCCAATTTTCTTGGAGACATTAAACATGGAAGTGTAAATTACCATAAAGGCTTGTGACCACTTCATTTGGTTTCAAAATCTACTAATGTGATCTCAGAACTTTAAATGTTGTCAAGAGTAATGAAACAGAAAAGCAGGCATGACTAAAATAGCTAACACACTGAAGTGATAAGTGAGGTTTGAGATGCAATACTGTCCGCAGAGCTCAGCTGAGGCTCGCTAGCCACATTCACCCCCCATTTACAAAACAATCAGGAAAAACCTCCTGTAAATGAGGGACTGCCAAAGAAGACACTTGTTGGGATTTATATGCAAGGAAATCTCCTCAATTCACAGAGGAGAAGATGATACAGGAAGCTGAGTAACTATAGCTGCCAAAAAACACGATAAATAGCAACTCACAATTGGACTCTTTGCAATATACAGCAACAGGAAAAGCTGCCTTATTCTCTTCCTGATGGCAGTGGCACCTTGCAGCTATTTACTCCACCAGGGGAGAAAGCTGATGGAGCCCAAGAGGCAGGCTGTGCCCTTGCTCTGAAGTTGATTGGCCCAGCCAGGCAAATGAACGTGGGAGGTTTGACTTTGTCGTTCACACTGGTCCAGATGGTGCTGTCCAAAACCAGAATCTCTGGGCCATTGGAGCAGCATGGAGAAGCTTTCAGCTCATCCTGAATCAAATTCTGGCTCTTGCAGCAGGCGAGTCATGGAAGAGTGCCAAACTTTTCCAGCCAAAAAGCTCCTGAATTCTCTCTTTCTTACTTTCATCCAAGTCTTCGCTTGAAATATTAGAGTTGTAAAATGTGAGTTTTAAAAAGAAGCTTCTTTTCATTTTAAAGACTATTTCTGATGCCTTGAATCATGACATCACCAGAAATTAAGTCTTAAAATAAAGGAAGCTCTTAATTTACATTTTCCTTCAAACTGCAGTTGATTTAGAAATAAATGCCTGTGCTGGAAATGCAGAGTACAGCTTGTAAATGATTTTTTTAACTGATAAGCTCATCGTAATTTTATATGGCTTGCCAACTGGAACTAGCTGAGCCCTGTCACTGGACCAGGGTTTACAAGTGACCCTTTCATACCTTACCATGGGGGTTTTAATTCAGTACTTGCAGAACTGCATTTGCTTCCCTTTTGATCCTGTGTATTTTGTATTATGTCAGGATGATCATCTCTACCAGACAATAAGCTCCTCTGAGGGCAGGGGCTGTGCCTTAGTCATTTCTGTATCCCTCTACTCTCCCTCTTCCCAACCTAGCTTAGTGCTTTGCAGAGTAAATACTTGAAAATGTTTGCTAAATGTAGGTAAAATTTTATTCTAGTCACTTATTTCACCCTTTAAGGCAACTTGATATTTTTTATGTTTTAATCTCACATCACAAGCTAAGGGAGTTAAGTGGTCGTCTGTAGTGCAGCCCTAAGAGATATCTCACAGACAGAGTCCTGTAAATCAGATAGAGAAGGGATAGAAAGAGTGCTATCAAGTGGTTCAGGCTGGTGCCTAATTTTCATTAAGTTCATTGCTACATTCTCTTGACAACTTTACCATCTGGGCTTCTGAGGAAAGACCCATTTTCTTGCTTGGGAAGATGAATGATCACTACTATTATTTAACTTGTCAAAATTAAGTAATAAAATATTTATCACTTTTGTGAACACCACCGTTATGCTGAGAAACTCCATGAATCATACAGACTTTTCTTTAGCCCAGCTTCAAGTGTCACCTCTGTCAAGAAGCCTTCTGTGATTGTTCTTGTCTGTGTTTGTCTCTTCTCTAACCATTTACAGCACTTCACAGCATAATTTAGCATTTCATATACTACCAATATTGTAAGCTCTTGAGGGCAGAGCTGTCTACCTTTTTCATTCCCTCAACGTCTCCTAACATGGGGATAGATTCTATAGAGTAGCCAATACTTCATGTATATGACTCTGGAATGTATATTCTCAGCCTACCATCTCCATCATGCACTAGTCCTTCTGATAGTTCCATTTGGATGACCTCACATTATTTCCAATTCAACATATTTACAATTAACTCATACATTTCCTTAAAACTAGCTTCTCAATTTCTTAGTTTCTTTGAGCTACCTAGGCCTTAAACTTCACTGTAAACTTTGACTCTCCTCTTCCTTCATTTTTCTTCATATCCAATCCCATCTCTAGAATGCTTGCCTCTCAAGTTTTTTCTTCCCGTTTCTACCTGCTGCCAACTCCCTCATCCACCCTTTATCATCTCACACTTAGACTACTTCCGTGATCTAATTACTCTTTGTCTGAAGTCTCAACTGTATACCCTGAAATCACCTCTTTGCCATCAGATTTATTTTCCTAAAATTCTACAAGAATATATTTTTCTTGCTCAGAGTTTTGCTTGTAATTGTTCTTCAAGTGGCTTGTCACTGCCTTCAAAGTTGAAGACCAAACTCCTTGGCTTGGCTTCAAGGATATTCTACATCTAGCCTGAAAAACCATTTCTTTCTTTCTTTTTTTTTTTTTTTTTGTGACCGAGGCTCACTTTGTTGCCCAGGCTGGAGTGCAACGATGTGATCCCAGCTCACTGCAACCTCCACCTCCCCAGGGCTCAAGGGATCCTCCCGCCTCAGCCTCCTGAGTAGCTGGGACCACAGGCCCATGCTACCATGCCTGCCAATTTTTGTATTTTTTGGTAGAGACAGGATTTCACCACGGTGGCCAGGCTGGTCTTGAACTCCTGACCTCAGGTGACCCACCTGCCTTGGCCTCCCAAAGTGCTGGGATTATAGGCATAAGCCACCGCGCCTGCCACAATATTTCTAAATATAATTTCATGATTCTCCTGTAAGAACCAAATGAATCTAATTAACGTCCTAAAATATGCTCTGCATATTCCCTTGATTATACTTTTGTTTCTGTTGTTTTTATTCTGTTAGGAATCTTATTCATCTTCCTCTGCCAATATAATTATCTGTTCTTTTAGATGCAACCCCAGAATTAAACACAATCCTTGGTACAATAATGATTTGTTGAATGAATGTCTAGACTCAAGTCCCACTTCATCTAGAAATCATTCCTACTCACTTGAGCCCATAGTGATTTTTTTTCCCTTTTAGGGTTTATGTTACAAGATTACCTCCACTAATAATCTGGCACTTGGCAAATTTCCATCCTATTGTTTAATTGAATATATCTTTGTAACCAACTGAATTCTAAACTCCTTTTGGTTAAGTATTCTATCTTTTACATTTTGCACCTCTCATTTGGTCAATTGCAGAATCTCATCTGTAGTCAGCTGACAGTATACATGTTGTCTTAGTCTGTTTGGTGTAGCTAAAAAGGAATACCTGAGGCTGGGTCGTTTATAAAGAAAAGTAGCTTATTTTAGCTCATGTTTCTGCTGGCTAGAAAGTTCAAGTTTGGGCATCTGGTGAGAGCCTTAGGTTTCTCCCACTCATGAAGGAAGGGGAAGGGATCCAGCATGTGCAGAGATCAAATGGCAAAAGAAGAAACAAGAGAGAGGGGCTAGGCTGTGTTTAACAACCAGGTCTTCTGGGAAGAAATAGAGTGGGAACTCACGCATTGCTCCCTGCCCTCACAAACAGGGAAGGCATTAATCTCTTCATGATCTAACCCCCTGACCCAAATATTTCCCCCTAGTCCCCACTTCCAACATTGGAGATCAAATTTCAACATGACATTTGGAGAGGACAAACATCCAAACTACAGCACCTGTGTAGATTACTCACAGGTGCTCAACAGATTGTTGTTGCCAAATCAAATGTGGGAATAGGGATAGTAATACTGACTGAAGCTTTTTAGTCTTCTCGTCTCCTGTTAATTGATTCACTCCTCTCCTTCAGAGCATTTCTATTCTTAAAGTCAAAATTGACGGTATTCAACATTGTTTTGGCGAAGCCTTTAATTTTCACAGGATTTTAAGGTAATAGACTTCTGAGATGATATTATATGAATATGTTTAAATTATATATGATGAAATACAGCAAAAGTTAAATTTACACTACTAGAAGCAACAATAACAACAGCAACAGCAACACTGATGGGCTACGGCATAGTTGACCCTGTACTTCAGTGACCTTTGATGACTAAACAGTGTATTCGTTTGATCATTTACAAATCAATTGTCAAAATGGTAAAAATGAAAGAAATCAACCCTACGAATCTTATATGCCAGGCAAATTGTAACATAGCAGAACATGTCCAGTCTTTGTAATTATGTATCTGAATAAAAAGTGAAACTATAGTTAATTCCTAAAATTCTTTGTATAGATTTTGGAAACATCAAGAGACATGGCAACTTCCCTGCTCGTGTATAGCTAAGGAGACATAGGTTCAAGGTATCCATTCAATTGTCACTTTGGTATTAGATGTTATAATTTCAGTGAGTACATATGCCCTGTGAACAATTAGAAATTTCAGTAAGACTAAGTATGATTCATTATTAAGGGAGAGCCTAGTGAGGAAAAGGAAAGTAAGACAATGTCTTTCGAACTTGTTAGAATAGATGATCCTTAATACTCATTTCCTATTGTTTTAATAAATATCTAAGAAACATTTTAGCTGATGCAAAGAACAGCAATAAAGGTACACAATGTGAGAAAGTTTAAGGACACAAGTTCGCCCATCATATGAGATTTTAGAATTCTTAGTTCATAATTTAAATAGGCGTGTATGTGTGTGAACATGTGATTCTGTGTGTGTGTGTGTGATTTGTTTTCATGCTTAGAAGAAAAAAAGAGAAAGAAAAGGAAAAACAGCAAAAAGATCTTAGCCATTGTGCATTTAGTTGTAAATAACAAAAATCCGCTAAAATTAGTATAAATGAAAAAGGGGTATTTATTGTAAGAAACAGAGTATCCCCAGGAAACCTAAGGTTGAAAGAGTAGTTTGGGCTTCATGAGTAACTGAAAACAATGGCTGGAAAGCTGTCAAGAAACTGTGTAGCTTCTCTCTCTTTTATCCCTCTCTCTCCAGACTGATTTTCATGATATCAGCAAATACAAAAACCTAGCCTGCTTTGCAGCCTCTGTATTTCTAAGTTCTTAGGTCAGCTGAGCAGCAGAGGCTGAGTCACAATCTCTGCATTACAAGTCCAAATTCCTAACAGAAGGATCTGATTGGTGCACTTTGAAGTAAATGTTTACCTTTATCTGATCAGCTATAGTTTAGGGGAGGACCCCCTCAAAAAATCAGCACAGCTTAGGACAATGTTACCACGTGTCTGATCATCTTTGGCTCAGAGGGCGAGGTGGAATCAATTAAATGGAACATACACAGCACCTGAGGTCCATCCCTGTTGAAGGATTGCGGGAAATGGAATCACGGGATTGGCAGACACCCTAAAAAAATGGATACAATGGACAGGGACAGGAGATAGGAAAGAGGGAGGAGAGATAGAAGAGAAAATAAGGAAGAGGGAAGGATTTAACCATCTTACTGCTATATAGTCATTTCCTTTTGATATATTTAACACACAACCCGGGCAATCGCTATTTCTCATTGTTTTATTATTTATTGTTACTATTCTGCTTACATTCTCTGATAAACTTTTTAAAACCTCATACACGAATGATTTATGCATAATTATAATTTACTGGCAGTTTATTTTACACGTAATCTAATTTTCCATCCAAAATAAAACATCTAAATGAAAACCTAAATAGGTCTTTTGTATACTCATTCACACAGCATGTAAAAATCAAGACGGTGCCTAGAATCCTGTATGCACTGCCCTACTTTGGCGAGGCAGAGTTTATCAATTAACATGCAGTTCCCTTACATTAGAAAAGAAATGTTCATATCTATTAGCTGGAATTAGAATGGCATATTTATAAGATAACATAGTTTTGTGTATAATTACGTAGCATCTATATTTTACCATGCTTCTATTTGAAAGTGCTACGTTTCCTTCAGACTCATTAGAAGTGCGTTTTAAATTACTGAATTGCTGCATCATCTTTTTTTTTTTTAAACAATATCCTCAAATAGGTCACAGTGAATGTTGTCACTAGGTGTTGAATTTTACTACCTCCATCATCCTTATGGAGCAGTTAAACTCTTCGGCCTGATGGGTTAGGTGACTGTGACCTGTGGTTACAGAGGAACTGTGAGGCTGGCAAAAGCTGGACTGGTAGGAGTTAATAGAACAAAGAACTTTTAAAAATTTAGGAAAAGAGTTTTACATTATAAAATACATTCACATGTTAATATACATTGAAAAGAGGGCAGACAGGCAAATGAGACTATTTGGTAGAGTGGGGGTGAGGATGAAGTGTTTTCACTGAGGCACTCTGCTTTATCCATCGTAACCAGATTAGTGATATGGAAAAAGTTCTGGGATAGAAAGCAGGAGACCTGGGTTCTAGCTCATAATGCAGTGCTTACGGGCTGTGTGACTTTGGGCAACTCAGTTATATTCCTCGAGCCCTAGTTTCCTCATTGACAAAATGAGATGGTTGGACAAAATGGCCTCTAAGGTGCCTTTCAGCCATTTGATCCTATGACCTAGCATGAGTCACAGAACTGTGGTTCTCAATTCTGCTAATCCATGCAATTCCTTCCTGTCAAGGATTGCTATCAGCAATTGATGTGACCCTGTGGTACCTATAAAAAGACTTTAGTTTGTATGTCTCCCTTCTTTTCCCTGAGGGTGCATATCATGTTCATGCTGCCCTGGTTCCTCCTTGGTGATGAGAAAGGAATTCCATTCTCAGGAAGAAGCTGAGGGAGGCTGGGTGCCTTCTGATGAATGGGAAACCATGGAAAGGGCAGCAGCCTGGAAAACAGTTCCACCATTTTCTTTTCTGGCAAGCTGCATTGTGCCAGTCCCTGGTGTTAAATCAGGGACTGGCATAATACAAGTTTGACAATTAAGCAGGAAAGAAATGCAAACTGAAGGCTATGGGGTTATCAGGCAGTTCCCTCTTCACTCCATCTCAGGCAAGCTTCAGGATCGAAGAAAAGGTTAAAAGTGTGTAGCAATTTGTAATCTGGAGATAGAAGAATTCATTTCCTAATAGGAAAGCTAAATTATATGTAAAACAGAAACTTTTGTTAAAGCAGTTCCATCAGAGTGACTCTGATTAAGAAGTAGTGCAATTTTCATCATGCAAATTATGTTTTTAAATTAGATTTAAATAACATAGTAATACTTTTATTCATGTTATCCACCATTTAAAAGAAATAAATAATTTGGTCAACTCCCTGCATTTTCACGAAGCAAAATTCCATTACGATTCTTGAGTAATTGAAACTGTGGTGATTTGTAGAACCATCCAATTATAGGAATTCAGTGCAATTTTTTTTTAATAAAGTTAGTTTTCACTTACATGTGTCTGTCATTTCCTGTGAGTGTGAGAATGCTTTAAAAATCTTTCTTGGATGAGCCCTCTATATTACTGTACCTGTAGAGAGATATTTATTGATACTGTCAGATAAATGTAGAGCACATAATGGAAGGCATGGTTGTAAATTTTAGGATGTCTGCTTATCTTTGTTTTTCTGCCAGCATCAATAAACAATTGTGAATGTTTTGCAGTAACCTATTGACCATAGTACATTGAATGGAAGTTTGGAATTTTAAAATTAATTTAATTGCCATGTTAATGCCGACATATTCTATTTAGACAGTAATACTGCAGTAAAGATGAGATTTAACTGGGCCGGTGCCGCTTAGCATTCTAACAATGATGTCCTTCCCTGTTTTCACAGGATAAAAGTTGAGGTAATTCAGGCCAATGTGATTGTGAGGCTTTGCCCTCTATTCACCCTTAACTGTAGTTTTAGGATTGGAGAAAAGTATAAGAGCATCAGAAAAATTTAATATGCAATTAATTATTTAACCGATCCTTCTACAGACATTTGCTCAGTGAGCCCACATACATCCCAGATACTGTGCTAGGCCATGGAGACACTGAGATTAATTGACCTCATGTCAACTCTCAAGGAAGTCCCAAATCTGGAAATCTCTGCGGAATACAGAATAGTAAAGTCTCAGAATTACCCACAACCTGGCAGTGAAGTGGGTGAAGGAGGGCAGGGGGATGGGAAAAACTTGTGACATTTCCCACCTCAGCAAAGTCAGTTTGGTGACTGAGGTTCACAATCAATATAAGTTATTTTGGAAACATGGCTCCTTTCTTCTAGAGTCTCCTGCTCCCTTTAACTATAAGGGGTTAATTTGCCTCATCGCTCAGGAGTGAGAGATGGACAAAAAGTAGAGCAGAACTTGGAAGGAAAAAGAGAGAGAGAAATCAATTTATTTAAGTCCAAAACCATGCTTTTAAACTACGGCCCCCTGTGTAGAGTTATTATAAGTCTAATATTGCTGTGCTGTATATCTAAAAGTTTGGATCACTTTTAGTTTAATGACAAAGTCTACGTTTTAAAAGGTCAGCCAATGAATTAAACATGTGTGTGGTAGATTTTTGCATTGCTCTACCATTTCAAAGATACAATCCAGTGGAGAAGGCAATGTGCTTGATGTACGATGAAATCGGGTTTTGTTATGTAGCAGGCCTTCTCGAAAATTTGTATAGCTTAAAAGGACAGAAAAGTGAGCTGTTTTCTAGGTGTACAGGTAAGCTGCAGTTACACAATTGAAAGATAGTTGCCTTCAAAGTAAACCGCACACTTAACTATGGCAAAGTTACAGATAACAACGTGTGGGATTATTGAAACAAACAAACACACTGATCTATAAATTAAATGCACTTCTTTGAACTGATTCCCCTTGTGCAGGTGGAGGGTTGTGTGTGAGGAAGATTGGTTTCTGCTGAGTGTGTTGTGAAGTAAACAAGGAGAGGAACCTTGACACCAAGAGGCCAAAGAAACCAGAGTTAGGAAAAGCACTGGGTTGTACAGGTCTGACAAAGAAATGATTGCCAGTGAATCATCTGCTGCTGACCAAGCAAATCAGGAGAGTTGATATGAACAATATCGGTGGATTGAAAACATGGCATAATGTCAGAATAGCTTCAGATATTATACTATATTAAGGAAGGGATCTTGGTGAGATGCCACATGGTCTGGTAAAAAAACCCTCTTACTTTAACATCCTTATCAATGATCAAGGGACATTCATTACATTGCTAGCTGATAGTGATTAAGTTTTATTTACTACAAACACCACAGAGAACAAAGAATTTCCAGGTTAGAAACATGGTAGAAAGACAAAAAGCATGGCCTAAGCTGGGCAGAATTCGAATAAATATCGTGGATGGAAATAGAATGCTTGTAGGCATTGAGTGGCAAAGAATGAGATATAAGTCATATCTTCCTCTATCTGGCCCCTGCCAATTCCATTTCTGAACAGCAGCAGCAGCAACAACCACCCCGGCAATAAAAAAGATTGAAGGATGGCTTTTGCAAATATGCAGAAAGGCAGCATTCAAGTGTAAGAAAAATAAAGTCCAAGTAGTCAACCCACAACATAGGAGTATCCGAGAATGTCTATACAAAAGGCACTGCTCCCAAAACAGTGCTTGGATGGAGGGCTGGTCTACGAAACAAAATATGTGAAATCAGAGCGGCTTTTCCTTAGCGTTTCCAAGAACTGTTTTAGAGGAGATGAACCAAGGGGATTGTCTGGCTCTACGTTGCTATCGTACAAGAGATTAGAGAGTGAATTCAACTAGCAAGAGTGGCCCACTCTCCGAAATAAGCCTTACCAATGAGGGAATTATCAATCGTTTTCACCTTGTTCATGCTAGAGTCACGGCAGTGAAGAAATTTCCCCTCATAAAATGTCAAGCCTTTTGCAAACATGCTATTTTAATTACCGCAATCTAAATTTTCATCCGTATCCTCAGAGAGTTCACATTCCAATATGGGCCCTTTAAGGAGGAAAACACTTGAGCTGTATTCTGAAGTACATAAACAGTAGCAGGCAAATAGTTTACAATGGCCAATTCTTCGTGCAAGAGGGTGTGGGCAACTGAAAAATGGAGCTCCCAGAGCAAATTGGTACTCTCTTTTGGAGGTAAAGTGCTCATATCTTTAAGGTAATTTACCTCTTCCAAGAAGGCCGTTTTGCTCTCTGAAGGAATAATTTCGTTCAAAAGGGTACCAATTCAGTATCATTAAGGCTTTGAGGAGCTACATTTTCTATTACAAGCAAATCCTACAGAAGCTAATTTGTCTGAATTAGATGATCGCTTTGAATCCGGGAGGGAGGATATTTTACTTACCTTACTCATAGTCATCAATTTTCTTTTGATTGCCCAGGTGTGTATGAAAATGTGTTATGTATTATATACAAGCTTAATAAAATAAGACCCAATCCCTTGTTCTAAGTAGCATATGTTCAGCTGTATCTTAGCACATGTCCCAGTTACTGGTAAACACAGATTTAGTCCTCAGCACTTACACCCTGGTCTATTGAGGATACACAGAATATGATTCTTCATTAAAAGGAGTTTATGAAGTTTTTATTTTTGACAGGAAGGCGCCTAGGGTAGACAACAGAACAGAGCTGGCCTAACTTTCATGGATGTGGTGAGGACTGACTTTTAACAGCTATGAAAGTACTTTCAATATTAAGCCTTATGGAACCACTAATTACATTTATTATTTAAAAGGCATAATGGGAAGATATAAAACCAAGAAAATTTTAGGGAAAATATCTAGAATTAGTGCCTAATAAGCAGCTTTTTTGACGGCTAAAGAGTAGGTGAAGGTTACTGGTAGAAAATCTATTACTGCAGTGACTTAAAATGGGAATACAGGAAATGTGCTGGAGGAAAGTGAAAATCATTAGGGTGCTGCAATTTAAACATTAGACAGTGACCATCTGGCCACCCTCTTGGCTCCTTGGCTCATAACCTGTCAATAAATCTCACATTAATCGACACTTATTGTGCTTTGCCTATAGAACGATCGAAGTAGCTGTGTTATTCTTTTCACAGCTCTTCTTTCTTAAAGTGGATCACTGCACTTCATCTGCAAATGAAAAGAACACTGTTTTGTTTGTTTATGACCCAAGCCACTTGTCACACTTATTTTAGACTTCCATACCTTGGAGATCTGTAAGAAAGGTGCTCAAAGGATTGAGATGCAAATCAAAGAGTAGCTTATTTCAAACCAAAGGACTTATAGTATTATTATTCAGCAATGCATGATGCCTAAGATATTTCCTCCCCTAAGTAACAGAATTGACTCAAAGGATAACCACCACCAATCAAACACCTGACCACTACCACAACAAAATCATACCTAGCTATATTTTTATTTGGCTTCATTTAGTTCATGCAATATCTTATATACATTTAGGAAATTAGGTGAAGAGAAACATTTCTTTGATGCTTGACTTTTTAAAAATCATTGCACACTATGGGACTGTCTATAACAGGCAAGAATTACTTTGGCAACCTAATCACAAATGTTTATTTTATTTATTTATTTATTCATTTATTTTTGAGACGGAGTTTCATCCTTGTCACCCAGGCTGGCGTGCAACGGCACCATCTTGGCTTACTGCAACCTCTCTCCCAGGTTCAAGCGATTCTTCAGTTTCAGTCTCCTGAGTAGCTGGGATCACAGGTGCCCACCACCACGCCCGGCTAAGTTTTGTATTTTTAATAAAGACGGGGTTTCACCATGTTGGTGAGGCTGGCCTCGAACTCCTGATCTGAGGTGATCCTCCCGCCTTGGCCTCCCAAAGTGCTGGGATAACGGGTGTGACCCACCACGCCTGGCCTCACAAATCATTATTTTTTTATGTTAGTCTTTATAAGGTAACTTTAAGACTCTTTAAATTTTCTCTTTAAGCACTGTTAGAAATCTACTTGCCAATCACAGAACACATTTGCTGTCTGAAAACAGGGAATCAGCTTCCTCAAAATACATCACATCTAATTTCAGTACTTCTTTTGTGGAGAAGTCCAAGGGTCTATGACCCAGCAATGTTGGCATAGAAAGATACTTCATTTGTGTAGCTGATTTCTTGCCAGTTCTAATAAAATCTGAGTTTAAGATACAGTTAATTCTTGTTATTTGTGGTAGTTATGTTCTATAAAGTATCGAACCATTGCTTTTAGAAGAAACATAAGGTTAGGTTCCTACAAGCCTCTGGTCACATTTTTGTTAACTAATCAATATATAACTTAGTTTTATGTATGCTTCTGTTTAGTACATTCTATTTAACATATTCTGGCTGGGCACGGTGGCTCACACCCGTAATCTCAGCACTTTTCAAGGCTGAGGTGGGAGGTGGATCACCTGAGGTTGTGAGTTTGAGGCCAGCATGGCTAACATGGTGAAACCCCATCTCTACTAAAAATATAAAATTAGCTGGGCATGGTGGTATGTACTTGTAATCCCAGCTACTCGGGAGGCTGAGGCAGGAGAATTGCTTGAATCCAGGAGGGAGAGTTTGCAGTGAACTCTAGCCTAGGTGACAGAGTGAGACTCCATCTCAAAAAAAAAAACAAAAACAAAACCAAACCAAATCAAACCAAAAAAGGAACCATATTCTGTTTCATTAATCTTGGACTCATGGACTACAGCCCCACTGTTTATGCCTGAATTACACTTATTAACCCTTTTTTTGGATAAAAAGTCATCACACGCAGACTTCTTATGCTTAGGAACACTTGACAGTACTTCAGCACTATGCCTGGGTGCCATTTTAAACCATTAAAATCATCCCCACAGAAAAACAAAAAATGTGAAAAATGTGACACCAAATAGACCACTAAAGGGACATTGGTTTACGATATGAGACCTGAAACAAGAAGGCAGAGTGTCCCCTTGTTTGATTTCAGCAGGGAATATCCACGTTGGAACACTTAAATTTGTTGCCACTCTGTGCATGTTCATTAATGACCATGAAGACAACATGGATGTTGACTGTGGGGTTACAAATAAAATTTCAGCAAGCAGGCAAATTTGTAAGTTTGGAATCTGCAAATAATGAAGATTGACTGTCCTTATTATGTGGTAATGATTTTTTTTATACTTCTTATTTAAAACTGATAAAAAAGGTATTCTTTACTTGCAAAGAATAAATTATTTAAAAATACATACGATTTTGACTTAGTACTCAAGTTTCGAATTTTGCCCTTGGACATTTATTTCAGTCAATTAACTTGAAAATAAGGTTTGATTTTCTCTAAAGTTAGTCTAACAATTGTAGTTATTTCAGTGGCCATATTCAGAAGCTCAGTAGCTAGCTAAGAGATTATGAATTAAAAAAAATACATGGGAAGGTAATAACAGGACAAGAAATCAAGGAACAAAATACATGTTCTCAATATTACAGTTGATAGAAAGTTTAAAGAGCTGAGATGTGCTTAATCAACACTTGTTAAAGGAATTTGACAACTTATATTTTACTTTATTATTTATAATTGAAAATGGTATGAGAAGCAGGGTGGATGGAAACATTTATTTGAAGATAATAATACCATTAACTTAACCCCATGACATATTACAATGCCATTATTTGGACCATGCTTTATATAACCTCAATTCTGAAGTACCTAGTGTTGGCCAATATTGAAGACATGAGCATTTGATTCCCTATAAAATAAAAATGATCTAACAGACATTTTATAAAGTATGCTCTGTTGAAATGTATCATTCTGTATTGCCAGGAGAGCATGCATTCTGAATTGAAAGGGAGTGAGGAGAAAATAGAGAATGGCTTATGCATGGTTGCTTTCAAGCTCATGACAGAAATAGCTCTAGCAACTGTGGTCACTCAAGAAAGTTCAAAGGTGCTGGTGTCTGAGTTTGGGGAGGGAGGAGAAGAACCATAAAGCTAAGATGACATTTCAATCAAAACTTTTAAAATATAAAATAATTAATGTGTGAAAAATCACTGTAAATTGAAGAGAAAAAGCACAACCTGCATGTTTAAAAACAAAAGAACAGAATCACACTAGCACACAAGAACACAGAAAGTCACATGAAACAGGAAGAGAGAAGTGTGCATTATTATCTACACTGGCAAGTTCAAACATCAGCTGGAAAGAGATGAGAGTGATTTGATCTCTCTTTTCTTGGCTTTATCATATGAAACTATGTAACCTCTTTCCTGTCTTGTGTTTTTGCCTTCAGTCTGCAGCTTCATACAACAGGTTTATCTTCTAGGCCACATTTATGAAAAAGGAAAGGAACTGAAGACAAAGAAAAAAAAATCAAGCTTTTAAAAGGATGCCAATTTTGTCTAGAAATTGCCATTACAGAGATAACAGGATTTAAAAACTTGTCTAAGTTTCTTTTAATATATTTAAAAAACACGCTTTCTATAACTGAGATGATCCTTATGCAAAGGAAAAATGACTTTCAGCAAATTGCATTATGTCATAATACACTTTCCTGGCATTTTTTTGATACTAGTCATTAAGCTGTATAAGGCCAAACCCAGGAACGTGGCTTTTTGTCTGAAACGGTGTGTCAAAATACACAAGCCCGGCCAAGGAACGAGAGACGCTGGGGAGAAAAAGCAAAGGCATTTTTAACAACCTCTCACAGGACATTAGAGTTTCAAAAAACTGGTGAGTGAGTTAGTTCCCAGGGACATCCTAGTCAGAGTACTTGTCTATCTTAAAGGGATTCTTGAGTGTTATGTTAAAGAGCTTTACCTCTGAGAAGTGAGGAAGGACTTAGTCTCTCGTGGGTCTTTCTGTACTGTACAAGTGCACAGAGAGTAGCCAGTCAGGGTCTCCTTGTAGAGTAGGCAGAATTTATGTTACGGTCCAGGCCACCAAAATAAATCCCAAAAGATTTTCCACAAGTTCTGAAGTCCGACAAACACTCAAGTCCCTCTGAAATGTGATTATTGATAGCTAACATTTTTTAAGCACTTACTATGCACCAGCATTGTGCTGACAACTTTCTACATACTAGTTTGTTTAATTTTCATGATAGCCCTATAGGATATGTGCTCTCTTATGCCCATTGTACAGATGAGGAAAGTCATGCAAAAAGAACTTAAGTAACTTGCCCAAAGGGCATACAGAAACGATGTGGTGGAGCCATAGTCCAACTGTAGTTGGTGTTATTCATTAACATAATAGTCATGAATTAGATTGTCTAGCTAGTTTCTTTGAAAGGTTGTGAAAGACTAGTTCTCAGTACTGGGAAGTTGTAAGGTGAGTGAGTGAGACAGGGATTATGGAATGCTACAGAGGATGAAGAGTATCAGTGTGGGGTACCAGGGACAACCAAGGGGAATTATAAGAATACTAAGAACTGAGACACAAAAGGGAAGAAAGGGGACACTCAAAAGGAGTTTTTAAAGGTATCTTCACAAATGTTTCCAAGGTCCAGTTCTAAGAATTACCATCAGTATTGAAATCTAGACATGCCTTAACATTCAGAATAGGTACACTCCAGCAAAGCTGGTGGTAAAAGAAAATTGTACCCCATCTTTGGATTCTCTTGTGCCAGAGGGGATAGTGGAGAGGTTAAAATAATTTTAGCATGTGGACAAGGTATAGGATTGCATCTTGTTATTGTGGCTCCCTGGCTCAGGTGTGATCATCATGCCAACAAGTAGCCGAGGCAAGATTCAGGCCAGCTGCTCTTCAAACTATAATCTTCCATAGCTCTGGTACACCTTAACCAAGACACCAGTGAGAAGCAGGGGCTAACACCTAGCTTAATCTACTGTACTGGAACTATCTTAGTGTCCTGCTGGATTTGAGACAGAGAATTGTGATGTAATGAAATTAATAAATGAGAGTTTCACAATCCTGCTACTGTGAGGTTTTAATTAAGATGTAACAATCAATTTTACTTTTTTATTAGTTTCCTAGGGTTAATATTAATCTATATTGTTACTTCACAGGATGCAATGGTATACCACACACAGATGTATATGCACACAAACATGTTTACACATGCATATATACATATAAGTACATACATAGAACACACACATCTCTACTCACAGCTTATTTCCAAGCTGGTAATAAGTGGCATAATAAAGAATTTTCAGTTGCTGACTTTTGATTGGTATAACCCAACAATTTAAGATATTAACAGGTCATAAAATTTCTTTTTACTTTCAGGTAAAGTTTCTTCACTATGGGATGACTGATGTTTTAAACTAATTTTCATTTAAATAAGTCTCATAAGCCTGAAGCAGTTGGCAGTTTTTTAAAGTAGAATCACAGATATTGAGAGTTGGAAGAAACCCTAAGGCTAGGTCAGCATAACCTCCCCTTTGATGATTCCGTTTTCTCTACAACAGCTCACCAAAAACTCTCAATCTGTCTCTCTGTCCCTCCCGTCTTCCTTTCTTTCCTAAATTCATTTATTCAAATAATTGAATGCCTATTATGTGACAGCTTTCTTCCTACATGATGCAGACAGAAAAATTAATAAGATACCGTCATTAATTTTAAGGAACTCAAAGTTGAGTAGAGTTGACAGATATGCAAGCAGAAAATTGTACTACAGTGTGAGCAATAGTAGAAAAAAAAAATAAGAACAGAAAAGGAACAGATAGTATAGAGGAGAGAATAATTAACTAGTGTGTGGACGTGGTGGGGGTTGGGCAGGGTGTAGACAACATTTTCCAGAGGAAGAAATGCCAGATCTGGGTCTTGTTAAGTGAGGTTTGCTAGGAGAACAAATGGATGATGAGGTAGAAAGAGAAGAAAGAATAGCCTAGTGTAAAGATAGAGAAATGAAAGAGCCTGGCATGTTAGAAGAATTGCAAGTAGTTTGTCGTGGTTCGTTGTAGTTGGAGTAAGGTAGGTAACAAGAGAAGCTAGATCCGGAAGGGCCTCGTCTGCCTGATCAGAAGACCAGACATCATTTTGAAGGTCGTGGGGAATCATTAGAAGATTTTAAGTGACCTGTCCCGATATGTCAAAAGTGTCTTTTTGAACTTAACTTTGAACAACTTTGGATTTCTCAAGTTCTTACTTAGAGCTAAAATCCTTCTTACTACATCTTCAACCTCATAGTCTCCATTCTTTTATGGCGTGCTCACAGAATAAATCTAATTGTATTCTTCTACACGTGTTAGATAGATACATCGAACAATTGTGATTGGATTCTAATGGGTCTTCTCTGGAATAAACATTTTTAGTTATCTTGACCGTTGATTCTGAGAGAACTTCTTTCCTGAAGGAAGTCTGGGGTATTTAACTACTTTACCACTGCCTCTTATCTTCCATTATTTGAGGGCTGCGAGGGCTTCTGAGGCATTGGTGAAAGCTCTGATGCAAAGATGAGAAAGTTGCACAGCATGCATTTGAGGTGGGCGCAGTCGACATGAGATGGGTCTGAGCTCACATGGAACTGTCCACTGCAGGCTGGAGCTGAAATCAGAGGTGCATCAAGGAGGTGTGACCTGGGGCACCAGAGTCAAATGCTACAGTAAAGGTAAAGGTTAAGCTGTTGCAACAAAGAGATCCCAAAACACAGCGGCCTAAACAAGACAGAAGTGTGTTTCTTAAGTAAAGTCTGGCTAGTCTAGGATGGTGGGTCTTCTCTACTCAACAAGGTCCTGCAGGGACACAGGTTTCTTCCGTCTTGTTGCTCTGCCTTCTCATGGGGCGTTTCCTAGACTGTAAGGTCAAAACTGGGTTGCTAGCATACCTGTGTTCTATCTCGCAGAAAGGGGAGAAAAGAGGGAGTCCAGTGCAAACAACTTCCTTTAAACCAAGTGAGACAGAAATTGGACACATCCTTTATGCTCTTATTCCATTGGTGAGAACTTAGTAACATGCTGACGTTGCCTGCTAGGGAAGCTTTGAAATGTTTCCAGCTGACAAGCTATGTGTATAGTAAGAAGGGGAGAAAGGAATCTGGGGAGATTCCTAGCAACTATATAACCTACCTCATATTGAATTTTCTGTCTCATAAAACCAGTCTGTTTTATGTTTTCAAATTCAAATTCAAATCAGTTCTGAAGTTGAGACAAAACCCAACAGGTTCAACCACAGCCAAAGCCATATCATAACCATTGCTTACTGCAGGCAGCTAAAGAATTCCTTGGGGCCAGGCAAGGTGGCTCATGCCTATAATCCCAGCACTTTGGGAGGCCAAGATGGGTGGATCACTTCAGGTCAGGAGTTCAAGACCAGCCTGACCAAAATGGCGAGACCTCATCTCTACTAAAAATACAAAAATTAGCCGGGAGTGTTGGTGCATGCCTGTAGTCCCCTGCACTTGGGTGGCTCAGGCAGGAAAATTGCTTGATTCCAGGAGGCAGAGGTTGCAGTGAGCCGAGATCATGCCACTACACTCCAGCCTGGGTGATAGGGTGAGACTCTGTCTCAAAAAAAAAAAAAAAAAAAATCCTTGATTGGTCTTAATTGAGAACAGTATAGGACAATTCTCTTATTACGATTGGTCTTATTAAGAGCTGTTGAACCATGCAGAATGGACTGAGAGGAAAGATCCTCTCAACAGAGGACCACACCATTTCCCATTTGGCCATTATTCTTCATGTCTGTTGTCGGGGCTTACATTTCATTATAATTCAAAGAATAACAGGAGGTTTGAGGGATTTGAGAAGGCTATTTTTTTTTCATCACATGTGCAAAATTTCAGAGATACTACTTTCTGGCAACCCAAGTTGCAAAGGAAAAACAATGTGCCACTACCGTCTTTGTACATCATTGTTAATGAGGGCAGCTTCTGCCGTGGCAGTGGCGTGGGCGCTTTACTTGGGTGGAATCTGTATCTCAGCTGTGTCATGTGCCACAGTTATTTGTATCTCTATAGTATGATGTCGTTCACTGCATACATTGAGTTATGTGAGACATCAGGAGAGACAGACCTTTTGTTTCTCTGCAAGAAGTATGTCTCTAAAGCCTTAATTGGGTAGTATGAGATGTTGACATTTTACCCCAACTTGACAGCCAAATCAATGTTATTGAAGGCAGCCTGTAGGCATTCGTGACAGCCTAAGGATTAATACTCTTAGCCAATTTCAAAATGGTTGCAGAACATCAGCAGGCCAGGTGTGTTGGTTTCCTGGATTCGAATCAAAGCAATTTCAAGGTGTGCCCTAAGCTATTCATGTATTGTAGACAGTAAAATTAAACTAGATCTCGACTGATCACAATTGGCTCATTTCTAAAGTAACTTTACTGATTCCTTCATCATTTTTTGTCTTAGTGCATATACTGATGAAGACATGGAAGTTTCTTCATGCCTGTTGAACCTAGACAAAATGAAGTTAAATTTCAGTAGCAGACATTTGAATCCAAGATAAATGAGTAGAATGACAAAATGCCTATGAGTAGAATATTGAATGAAATGACTGTGGCAGAGATAGTATTCAACAAACATGTACGTGTTTCCTATGACTTCCTACTTTCCCTTGTAGTGAGGTTGGAGCCACGTGGCTAGTTTTGGATAATGGGGATAAAGCTGATGTAATATGTGACATTTCTGGATTGAGTCAGCAAAGACCTTATATGTCTCCTCTATTCCTCTTCTGCTGCAATGACCTTGGAGGTCACATGTTTCATATGGCATAGCTACAGGGTGAAGGAGAGTGTTTTGAACTATATCATGCTGTATATGAATAAGAACTAAACTGGTGGCACAGTCAAGCTTATTCTAATACAGATGTATTTTAAATTATCCAAAGACTGGGCCAAATCTCCATATTATCAGTCTAGATGATTGGAAATGGCATTCAAAATATGTACTTTTGCAAATGCCGGGTGAAGCTTTCAAAGCTTATTTATTTATTCATTTCAAAGTTTATTTATTTTAAAGGGTACCATGACACCATACATGCCAAGATGCTAACTTTGAGGGAAAGTCATAATACATAGCAAAGCATAAAACTGATCTTCGGTTTTAAAGCTATTATTATTTTTCTTGTTGGTTTTCTACTGCTTCACATGATGCTAAGCAATTCTGAAATTGGAAGTCAAGCTCATCCAGCAGTGATTGATGGCATCTCAAGTGTTTATAAATTTAGACAGTAAGTAAAGTTGAAGCACAAATCAAAACTGCATTCCATTGCATGTAGCATGAGAGGTGTATGTTGGACACCCAAAATGGTGTGTGAGGAACCAATCACATCTAACTAGAACTTATATTTAAATCTCTTTTGTTCCTAGAGGTGAGCTGGAGGGAAGCCACATTTCAGCCGAGGGAATGTACATTATCTTTCAGTGGTTTGTCCTTTCTCCTCTGTCTGTAAAGTAGATTCTAAGTGCAGCAAAGGGTTAATAAAATTTGTGGCAACAAATTATTCGGGGCTGACTAACTTTAAATTAGAAATTCTTATTAAAAAGTTCAACTGTAGCTATTAAAGAAAGTCATTATTGTAAACATAACCTTGCTTCATAAGAAGTAATAAAACACTTGGCAGTTCCAGGCTCAGTTTATTCATGTATCCAAATCTTTTCAAATTTTCATGCATTTTTGGTAACTCTATTTCATGTCTTTATATTTAACTTATTCCAGACGGACTTTGTCAGAAAATCCCATATAAGATCAAGAATCTGAGCTCATGACATTAATATAGTCACAAGATGAAAATACAACTTCATGATCTCCCTCCCTCCTCACTCTGCACAAAAATGGGAAGCAATATAGCATCCACAACAAGAGAAATTATGTCATTCTATTTATTGAGGAAGCCCTGTTGACTGACTGAATAACCTGCACTGATAATATGCTAATCAAATAGGCTTGGATGGTATAAAATAGAATTGGCTGTAAACTAGTGCCTGACAGAAAGAGAACTGGTACGTAAGACTTATATCTATTGGAGGCTTTTCCATTTAATGAGTAATTCATTGTAATTAAAATGAAAATGAAATAGCTTTTACTACTGGCTCCTAAGAGAGTTTATCAAGGCAACAGGGTTCCTAGTTTTAGATCAAGGAAATTTTATATCTAGTTAGTTCCTATTCAAATATAGTAGCTTCTTTTTCCAAGGAGAAAATACAACTTTTATTTCTTGTCTTTATCTTCTTCTTCTTTTTCATTTCATTTAATTCTCCCCCCCTTTTTTTAGCAGATGAAAAGTTTGTTTTGGGTTATGGATGTCACTGAATTATCTATGGACTCAATGAGTGGATAATTTGAATTTTACTTTTCATCTGCATAGAAGACTGGAGGATTGTAAAAGCACTGCAATAGGGGCATTTTTGGAATCCTAATTACAGTTTTTAGCTTGGGTTGTTAAAACTTCCAAGTTTCCCTTACTCTGGATTCAGACTGTCACGTGGATTTCCTGTGGTATTTTTCTCTGCAAACACAGGCAAAATCTTTTGGATTTAAAATGTCCTTCACTTTCCCAAATTTAACTCTTTACCTTTTGTCCTTAGAGAAGATCTGAGAGATGATGATAATAAAATAAACTTCCTTTCCCAACTCTACTTGAAAACGTAAATCCATTATTGGGGCAATTCAACATCTGTTAGATGAGACTGTAGGCAATGGCACAAACCTAGCAGGGTGGGTAGGAATGTGTGATGGTGAAGTGTTTTTATAACACAAGTGTCTGGCTCTTTTAGCATTTAATTTAGCTGAGATGTACTTTCTTAACAATATGTGTTGGGTTCTGAGTGAATGTGCAATTCTGGAAATCATTGCTTTAGCCAGATTTTCTCAAGTTCAGCCCTACTGACATTTGGGCTGATCGTTTTCTGTTTTGGGGGCTGGCCTGTGTATTGTAGCGTTAGTAGCATCCCTGGCCTTTACCCACTAGATGCCCATAGCCCTTCTATCCCCAGCCGTGACAGCCCAAAATGTCTCCAGACATTGCAAAGTGTCCCCTGGGGAGGGGGATACAGTTATTCCAGTACAGAATTCCTGTTTTTGGGCAAAAGACCTTCAGTAGACAAATTTTTTTATGCCAGAGTGGTGCACCTAACGTGTTTGACACCTGGAAAAGATGTTTGAATCATCCTCCTCTATAGGTAAAAATCATTTTCAGATATAATGAAGTGATATTAACATCCAAGAGAGTGAGAATTTTGTTGTTATTGAGAGCCTTTAATCTTTTGTATGTAATCGTGTCAGTAAAATATAAGAAAATTAAACATGAAAAAAATTTTATAATACAAAACAAATAAAGTAATAGATTATTTCACATTCCTGGCTTGTATCAAAACATCTTATGTACCCCATAAATATATCACTTGATATGGACCCACAAAAATTAAAAAGAAAAAGAAAAAAGTAATAGATATAATATATTAATATCTTTTAGTTATACTAATGTATCTTTAAAGGACGATCTTATACCTATATCTAATAATAAAAAATAAAATAATAAAGTCACAGTTTAATAAGAAAAAACTTGATAAGAAGAGTAAAAATTATAACAGAAGACAAAATTTTAACTATATTATTCAAATTCAGTAATATAATTCATCTATTAACTAAAATTTTCACTATCCAAACCAGGATACTAAATCTAGCATGCCCAAACACCAAATCAAAACTCCTAAGGAACAATACATTACAGTTTGTCCTCTGCTTCATTCATTCTTTTAAAAATATGCAAATAGTCACATAGAATGATGATACCGAAGCAAGTGAGGCTCAGGTTCTTTGCTGTGAAAATGTCTTATCATTCATTGTCTACTTTGAATCTAACATTTAAATGCAGGAATATGCAGAAACACAGGGTTGCAGATGTGAACTCTACATAGGGTGAGTTCAAACGAGTCTGAAATGTTAAGAAACTTCCTTTGGAAATAAATGCATGTAGAAGGATCTGTGTGTGGCAGAAGCCAAGTATATAACTGAGAGATCTTTAACTTCCATGTCAAAGGTAATGTTCATTGTGTGGTAAGTAATATAAATAAGTATCATTATTAAAATTAATAAAAATATATTATTAAATCTTAACAGTAACCATGGCAATTGTTTTGAACTTAGACCAGGGGTTCTCATCCAGGGGCAATTTTGCTTTGAGGGGGACATTTAGCTATGTTTACAGACACTGTCCGTTGTCACGACTGTGGAAGGGTGCTACTGGCATCTAATGGGTAGTGGCCATAAATGCTGTTAAGCATTGTGCAACGCACAGGGCAACACAAAAAAGAATGATTCAGTGCAAAATGTCAGTGATGTCGACATTGAGAAACTCTGACTTAGAAACTTGGACCAATGATTCCCACTCCCCTCCAGAGGAATATTCTTATCCTTGACTTTGTTTACAATGCAGGTGCATGGTGATAATAAAAAGCAGGCTTATTTTTTTTTGTTTCATGCAAAAACTTATTGAAAATATTGTAGAAAATTACCTTCAAACTATGTGTATAAGGTATATATAAAACATAAAAAATTCTGTGTTTATACTTGAATCTCATCCCCAAGATCTCATAACGTGTTTGCAAATAGTCTAAAATCCAAAAAACTCTGAAATACGTAACACCTGTAGTCTCAAACATTTCAGATAATACTGAACCTGTGGAACACTTCAAAAAACGAACTTATCATTTTTCCACAGTGAAATGGGAACTCCCAATTTATTTTCAGTGGCATCACCCAATTTCTGAGTACCTACACTCATAATTCCATTATCTTTCATTTCACTATCTACACTCTGGCCTCAATATCTGACTACCCTCTGGATTAGTATCATACAGTATCTTCTCTATTTGATCCTTTGCCCAGTTTATTCCCTTTTATCCCTGCTCTTTATAAAATTCTTATTATTATACTTTTGGTTCTGGGATACATGTGCAGAATGTGCAGGTTCGTTACATAGGTATACACGTACCATGGTGGTTTGCTGCACCGATCAACCTGTCATCTACTTTAGGTATTTCTCCTAATGCTAACCCTCCCCTAGCCCCCCATCCCATGACAAGCCCGGGTGTGTGATATTCGCCTCCTTGTGACCATTTGTTCTCACTGTGATAACAAATGGTCACAAGGAAGGGAACATCACACTCCCACTTATGAGTGAGAACATGTGGTGTTTGGTTTTCTGTTCTTGTGTCAGTTTGCTGAGAATGATGGTTTCCAGCTTCATCCATGTCCCTGCAAAGGACATGAACATATCCTTTTTTATGGCTGCATAGTATTCCATGGTGTATATGTGCCACATTTTCTTCATCCGGTCTATCATTGATGGGTATTTGGGTTTGCTCCAAGTCTTTGCTATTGTGAACAGTGCTGCAATAAACATATGTGTGCGTATGTCTTTATAGTAGAATAATTTATAATCCTTTGGGTATATTCCCAGTAATGGGATTGCTGGGTCAAATGATATTTCTGGTTCTAGATCCTTGAGGAATCGCCATACTGTCTTCCACAATGGTTGAACTAATTTACACACCCACCAACAGTGTAAAAACATTCCTGTTTCTCCACATCCTCTCCAGGATCTGTTGTTTCCTGATTTTTAATGATCACCATTCTAACTGGTGTGAGATGGTATCTCATTGTAGTTTTGATTTGCATTTCTCTAATGACCAGTGATGATGAGCTTTTTTTCATATGTTTGTTGGCCACATAAATGTCTTCTTTTGAGAAGTGTCTGTTCATATCCTTTGCCCACTTTTTGATGGGGTTGTTAGTTATTTCTTGTAAATTTGTTTAAGTTCCTTGCAGATTCTGGATATTAGCCCTTTGTCAGATGGATAGATTGAAAATATTTTCTCCCATTCTGTAAGTTGCCTGTTCACTCTGATGATAGTTTCTTTTGCTGTGCAGAAGCTCTTTAGTTTAATTAGATCTCATTTGTCAATATTGGCTTTTGTTGCCATTGCTTTTGGTGTTTTTGTCATGAAGTCTTTGCCCATGTCTATGTCATAAATGGTATGGCCTAGGTTTTCTTCTAGGGTTTTTATGGCTTTAAGTCTTCCATTTAAGTCTTTAATCCATCTTGAGTTAATTTTTGTATAAGGTATAAGGAAGGGGTCCAGTTTCAGTTTTCTGCACATGGCTAGCCACTTTTCCCAACACCATTTATTAAACAGGGAATCCTTTCCTCATTGCTTGTTTTGTCAGGTTTGCCAAAGATCAGATGGTTGTAGATGTGTGGTATGATTTCTGCAGACTCTGTTCTGTTCCATTGATCTATATATCTGTTATGGTACTAGCACCATGCTGTTTTGGTTACGGTAGCCTGGTAGTATAGTTTGATGTTAGGTAGCCTGATGCCTCCAACTTCGTTCTTTTTGCTTAGGACTGTCTTGGCTATGTGGGCTCTTTTTTGTTTCCACATGAAATTTAAAGTAGTTTTTTTCTAATTCTGCGAAGAAAGTCAATGGTAGCTTGATGGGGATGGCATTGAATCTATAAATTACTTTGGGCAATATGGCCATTTTCATGATGTTGATTCTTCCTGTCTATGAACATGGAATGTTTTTCCATTTGTTTGTGTTCTCTCTTATTTCCTTGAGCAGTGGTTTGCAGTTCTCCTTGAAGAGGTCCTTCACATCCCTTGTAAGTTGTATTTCTAGATATTTTATTCTCTTTGTAGCAATTGTGAATGGGAGTTCACTCATCATTTGGATTTCTGTTTGTCTATTATTGGTGTGTAAGAATGCTTGTGAATTTTGCACATTGATTTTGCATCCTGAGAATTTGCTGAAGTTGCTTATCAGCTTAAGGAGATTTTGGGTTGAGATGATGAGGTTTTCTAAATATACATTCATGTCATCTGCAAACAGAGACAATTTGACTTCCTCTCTTCCTATTTGAATACCCTTTTTTCATTCTCTTGCCTGATTGCTCTGGTCAGAACTTCCAATACTATGTTGAGTAGGCGTGGTGAGAGAAGGCATCCTTGTCTTGTGCCAGTTTTCAAACAGAATGCTTCCAGCTTTGGCCTATTCAGCATGATATTGGCTGTAGGTTTGTCATAAATAGGTCTTATTATTTTGAGATAGGTTCCATCAATATCTAGTTTATTGAGAGTTTTTAGCATGAAAGAGTGCTGAATTTTATCGAAGGCCTTTTCTGCATCTATTGAGATAATCATGTGGTTTTTGTCATTGGTTCTGTTTATGTGATGGATTACATTTATTGATTTGCATATGTTGAACCAGCCTTGTATCCTAGGGATGAAGTTGACTTGATCATGGTGGATAAGCTTTTTACTGTGCTGCTGGATTCAGTTTGCCAGTACTTTATTGAGGATTTTTGCATTGATCTTTACTAGGGATATTGGCTTGAAATTTTCTTTTTTTAGTTGTGTTTCTGCCAGGTTTTGGTATCAGGATGATGCTGGCCTCATAAAATGAGTTAGCAAGTTATCTCTCTTTTTCTATTCTTTGGAATAGTTTCAGAAGAAATGGCACAAGCTCCTCTGTACCTTCAGTAGAATTCAGCTGTGAATTCGTCTGGTCCTTGTCTTTTTTTGTTTGGTAGGCTATTAATTACTGCATTAATTTCAGAACTTATTGGTCTATTCAGGGATTCGACTTCTTCCTGGTTTAGTGTTGGGAGGGTGTATGTATTCAGGAATTTATCTATTTCCTGTAGATTTTCTAGTTTATTTGCATAGAGGTGTTTATAGTATTCTCTGATGGTAGTTTGTATTCCTGTGGGATCAGTGATGATATCCTCTTTATCATTTTTTATTGTGTCTATTTGATTCTTCTCCTGTTTCTTCTTTATTCATCTGGCTAGTGGTTATCTATTTTATTAATCTTTTCAAAAAGCCAACTCTTGGAGTCATTGATTTTTTGAAGGATTTTTCATATCTCTATCTCCTTCAGTTCTGCTCATATCTTAGTTGTTCTTGTCTTCTGCTAGCTTTTGAATTTCTTTGCTCTTGCTTCCTTGCTTCTCTAGTTCTTTTAATTGGGTTGTTAGGGTGTCAATTTGAGATATTTCCTGCTTTCCCATGTGGGCATTTAGTGCTATAAATTTCCCTCTAAACACTTCTTTAGCTGTGTCCTAGAGATTCTGATACATTGTATCTTTGCTCTCATTGGCTTCAAAGAACTTATTTATTTCTGCCTTAAGTTTGTTACTTACCCAGTAGTCATTCAGGAGCAGGTTGTTCAATTTCCATGTGGTGGTGTGCTTTTGAGTGAGGTTCTTAATCCTGAGTTCTAATTTGATTGCACTGTGGTCTGAGAGACGTTTGTTATGTTTTCCATTCTTTTGCATTTGCCGAGAAGTGTTTTACTTCCAATTATGTGGTCAATTTTAGAATAAGTGGGATGTCATGCTGAGAAGAATGTACGTTCTGTTAATTTGGGGTGGAGAGTTTTGTAGATGTCTATTAGGTTCACTTGGTCCAAAGCTGAGTTCAAGTCCTGAATATCCTTGTTAATTTCCTGTCTCATTGATCTGTCTAATACTGACAGTGGGGTGTTAAAGTCTCCCACTATTATTGTGTGGGAGTCTAAGTCTCTTTGTAGGTCTCTAAGAACTTGCTTTATGAATCTAGGTGCTCCTGTGATGGATACGTATATATTTAGGATAGTTAGCTCTTCTTGTTGCATTGATCCCTTTACCATTATGTAATGCCCTTGTTTGTTTGTTTTGACCTTTGCTGGTTTAAAGTCTGCTTTATCAGAGACTAGGATTGCAACCCCTGCTTTATTATTGTTTGTAAATTGTCTATAGACAATGCATCCCCTTTTCTTCTAGGCTTGGAACAGAGCACTCTAATTTCCCTTCCCTGGGTAGGATGCCAAATGTAACAAATATCAAAACAAAGAGATATTTATGTGGTATTGATAATCCTCACTAAAGTGTTCAATGTCATTAACAGAACTGGACTTTTAAGTGCCTGAGGAAAATTGACAGCTCTGACAATTTTCACAATATGCTGTGGTTAATCTGTGATAACATGAGTCATGTTTTAGACCTGTGGGGTTTGGCTGGTCCCAACTGGTAAGAAGGACTTAATATTTAGGAATTAACCTTTCTTTGAGATCTTGGAAGGCAGAAGATGGGTGGCAGTATTAGTAAGAAACATTCACACTAATTGGTTACATGAAGTCCAGAGAGTACATATAAATCAGGAAATAGAAAACATAAAAAATAAAAGCAGTCTGTCAGACAAAGGGGGGCAGATACGAATTTCATCAATTGTTTTTCTTATTGTCCTGCTTTCGTTTTGTTTTGTATCAAGTAAATAAGCCAAGACTACAAAGATTTTGCCCCAGGGTGTGGTAAGGATGGTAAATCAAAGGATGATCTATCTAACCAATTAGATTCATTAAAGTAATGAAACAGAATTCATTCTCTGCTGATGGCACACTCATTCTGGTCTCTGTGTCTTTATTTATTTTCCTTCCCTTTCCCTGAAGACCCAATTCACCTGTCCACCAGAGAAAGAAGCAAATTTGATATTTTCCTCAAAGCCTCATTTGAATTAGACTTTTGCAGTTTTCTTGTTTTGTTTTACATTAAAAAAAATTTTTTTTTTTGAAATAGAATCTCACTGTCTTGCCCAGGCTGGAGTTCAGTGGCACGATCTCAGCTCCCTGCAATCTCCACTTCCCAGGTTCAAGTGATTCTCCTGCCTCAGCCTCCCTAGTAGCTGGGATTACAGGCATGCATCACCACGCCCAGCTAATTTTTATATATTTATTGGAAATGGGGTTTCAACATGTTGGTCTCGAACTGCTGACCTCAAGTGCTCTTCCTGCCTTTGTCTCCCAAAGTGCTGGGACTACAGGTGTGAGCCACCATCCCCAGCCTGTTTTTAATTTTATTACATTTCTAGGAATTTCTTTATGGGTTTATACCTGCCTGATTCTAAGAACTTCCTCCCCTCCCTCCTGTGATGGGTTTGTGACCTAGGTCTGAGTAACCCAGCATTGGCTTTTCTTGGCCACAGTGACTAGTTCACAGATAATAACATGACCCAAGCAGAACAAGTTAGGTATAGGTGCTTTTCTCTCACTGGGGTTGCTGAGAGAATGGGATATAAGCCTAGAGTTTCTGGTAGCCATCTTGCTACCCGGAGGAGAGAAGCTTCCTTAGAGCCACTGTGGAGGAAATTGGTGCTGGCAGACGGAGAGGGGAGAAAAAGGTGATGACTTTATTTGATTCCCTGGATACACCTGTGTCTAAAGTCTAACGTCGACAACTGAGTTTTCCAGTTACATAAGTGTCAGTTTGTGTTGGTTTTCTGTCACTTGTAACACAATAATTCATTATTAACACCACTTTTTTTAAAAGCCTTCCTTAACCATTTTATTCATGTTATTCTTTCTTAACTCCAAATTTTCATAGAATTTATCAGTTTTCGTATATACTCTTAACACTTGATTATATACTGTTTTATTGTTCTCTACTTATCAAATTTATCTGAATCTAGTCTTTCCAATTGTACTTTAATAGTAGGAATATATTCATGGTTTATGAATCAGTTTTACATTCAAAATTTCATTTAACTTACAAACTCATAGAGAAAAGACAATTTGTCTTATATTTCTTTTGTATTTTTCACAGTACTCAGCATAGGGTGATCACATAATGGGTACCTAATAAATATATTCTTCATTTGGATGACAAAAGTGAAAGCAGAGCTACAAAAAAGAAACAGCATCTTTCAAGACTTAAATGACGCCAACAGCTATATCAAGAATACATTTCAGATGGGTAAAACGAAGAAGGATTTTGAATCTCACCATAATAATTTTGGTCACATACAAATAAAAAGAAAACAATTTATGCAAATAACCTTATCTTCGAAAATGAAGAGTAAGATTAGCAGTGCAGTGATAAACAAGAAAGAAGAATGTAATATCTGATCACTGTATTTTTGGTCTAAACAAGGCTTCCATGTTAATTGAAACCAAATACAATTCTGATTTAGAGTTCATATTTTAGGATTTGGAAGTGTAGCTTTTCTTAAAACTAGGAATTCAGAGAATTAGCCTGCAAAATTTGTTGATTTCCATTCTTCCTGTAAAATAAGCTTAGATGATAATAAGAAGATTTCAGTTGATAAAAACCATGTCAGGAAAGATCAAAACCTGTGAGACTATTGCAATTACCTGCCAAATGAAAAAAACCAGTTTAAAGAACTTTAAGAACTTGGGTTTTTGCCAAATTTTAAGGGGTAGCTTAGGTTTTATTTTGTCCAGAGATAAAGAGGTTGACCAAATGCCTTCTTAAGCTACGTTTTCTCTTCATGTAATTTGCCTTCTTACTCTCTTGAGTGCTCTCTACACTTTTAAGAGGCTACCTTTATTAAATGTCCATTTCTGCCAGTCATCTGTCTCTACCTCCTAAAGTCTCTCTTTTGATTTTTAAGCTTTTTTAAAAAACTGAATGTCTGGAATATTGTTCCCAGCCCCAAGCTGTTACCCTGTCATTTGTCCAAAAATACTACAAATTTCACCTCTCCCAGGAATTCATCACAACCTAGGTTTCCTATATTTCACTTTTGGACTTGTTTAATTTTTTCTTTCTATTTTTCTGTAAGTCCTTAATATCTTAATATTTGTATCATTCTGTTTTAGATTAAAGATTTCTGTGGAACAGAGCTATATAAATTTGTTTCACCTTAGGTTGAGCCTGATAAACATTCCTATCAAAGGAACAGATGAGTGATATATAATGTGTGTGGGTGTGTGCATGTGTATAATTTAAAAAGCCTGAAAGTATTTATCTTTCTTGTCAGGTGAAGATCCATATTCAAAGTTCTACAGTTAACAATCATGTCCCAAAGATTCTGAAACATAGCTTTTAATTTTACGATGACTTCAGGGAATATCAGGATTGGTCTGAACTATTACTGTAATCATTAATAAATAACATGATTTAATGTAACCAACATTCTTAGACCTAAATGGAAAAAACAAACAAACAAAAAAAACCAAAACAACCCTCACCCATTACATATCTGCTTTCAGTTCAAATTAGCATACATTCCATTTTCATTACAACAGAGAGAAGTGGAAAGTATGGTACTCTCTTAGCCACAAATCAATATTTAAACCCTGATCAATGAATGTGAAGCTACTCTGGATATTTGAAATATTTTTATGCATTTTGGCAGACGCTATAGCAGGAAGCAATCCATTAGGCTTTGAAAAGAGGAAAGCCAATAAGGATAGGCTAGATGTCAAATTCTTACATACCTCGTATTTCTGATATGAGAACTAGCCTTTCTGTCTGTTACATCCAATGATCAAAAGGTGGATAATCTAGTCAGAATTATATCTGAACTATCAATCAAGCAATTTATCTATCCATCCTTATTTGACCTCTTCCATGCATTTTCCACAGGAACACTGAAAAGTATCTTTACCTCAGTTTTGTACTGCCTGAAAAATGGAAATATGAATATTGATCCAGAAATGCTACAATTGATCAATCATTTGAAGTCTGAAACTAGAAAAAGCTCAAATACCACAGAACCATTTCTGTAATTTCTGTCCTCCCTCAAAAAGCAGAAGCTGAATGTGCAACTAAACTTTGCTTGATGGGTAAAGCAGCTTCTTTTCATGTGGTAGACTCAACTCTCTAAAATCTTGCTTTCCACATAGGAAGCCTTCAGTATGAGGCTGTGATTAGTCACAGGCTGTAGCCGTCACACTTTATCATGTTATAGCCAAATGAGATATCATAGCATAACATGAGTTACTGACAAATTTTTAAGTCTGCTCCTAACCTATGACCAAGATTTATGGCCAGCAGGACTGCAAATCACAAGGTGACTTGTTCACTCAGAAACTTATACCGAAATATTATTAAACCATAGCCAGTAGGGGAAACAAAAAGTCTTGTAATTATCTACTCGCCAAGGATGAGTAACAGTTTGTGCCAAGTGAGACAAACAGCAAACTCATCGAAAAGTGTTTGCCTTTCTCATTAAGGCTATCTTGTCATATATAGTGTCTGAAAGAAATGATTAAGACCTTTGATAGTCTACCAACCCTAAAAATGCTGTGCAGAGGCTTTGCTTTTAGGCAGGTGATATAGATCTCTAGAGGCTTGGAAATACTATGTTCCCTTTGAAAGATTTTCCTCTTTGAACTCATTGTGCTACTAAATTCAACCTAAGAAATCAATCTTAAGGGAATTCAAACTTGTTACTCAGGAAAGGGAAAGTGTGTCAAAATGTGTTACTTTGATTGTTAAGTTATTGCTCTGGCTGAGTGATTCTTAAAAACAGTGCTGGAGGATAGAGATGGATGAATAAGGCCTGGTGAGTTAAAATGTGATTGACTATTTCGGTGGAGAGACAGACATGTGCTCCTGCATAGAATCCTTCTAGGAGAACTCAGAAAGTTAGGAAGAGGTTAGGAAAGATTTGTGTCTGGAGAAATTGAGTCAATTGTTCCACTGGGAATGTGGAGGGAAAGAACAGATGATATTAGACCTCAACATTCGAAAGAATTATTTTAGTTCTACATTATCCTGTAATGATTACAGCGCTGCAGGTCTCTACCTGTTCTGCAGTATCCTACATTTTTGCTGAATGGTTTAGCACATCTGCAGAAGAAAATGTGTAAAGAGGACTCAGTGAATTTAATAATCCATAGTTGGCTTGACTGCCTTAGGAGAGGATTCTAAAAATATATAAATTATTTCAGGGTCACTTAAACTGCTAGCAAAGACTGTAGCTATTGGTTAGTGTAATGAAGGTTGAAGCCAGCCCCTAAATGACACCCCAGCTCCCACCTAGGAAGAAAATGAAAAAAGTTTGCAGCTTCTGCAACATACATTTATTTATAAAGTGCTTAAAGAGTAAAATATCCAGGAATCGCGGGCAGTTACACTCTGGTGAGCAACACTCGGTGAAAAATTATTTCCTTGGGCTATAAGATTCCCCCTTTGTGCTATTTTAACCAGAATGTGGGTGCCCCCATCCCCAGACTTCTGAAGTCAATGTGAACAGGTGCCGCACACACAGGTTCTCAAATCAGTAAGTATCTTTTGTGCTAGGGAGTGGGTAGGAGTGGGTAGGCTATTCAAAAGAAGAATAGGAAATTCAACCTTGAAGGTTCTTGTGGAAGAAACCTAGGTGCTGATCAGAACCACTTAGAAAAAAAAGTGCGTAGAATTCCTGTGTTGTAGCTCTGTTGGTCAGATGGTTTTTTAGTCCAAACCTCAGTGTACTGTAGAAAATCACCACAGGTACAAACCCATTCAGCATTCTACCTTTGAAATCCAGAACTGGCATTTTGAATTTTACATTACAATTTAATGTATTTATGCATGCAGCATTATATGGAAATGAAAGACCTGGTCTGCTCGGTTTGTACCAGGCTGCCTGTATGACAGGTTGATGTTTCAGGGACTCAGAGATCTGTGACTCACTCTTCCTAGGACTGTCTTAATGAATTAGGAAGAGCCAGTTTTTTAGGTCCTGTTTGAGTTTACAGTGCAGATCTCAATATAGCCATAGGAGAAAAAGATGCATTTGATTGAACAAAGAGGCATAAGGGCCCTTAATGCTTTGTATGCTTTTTAGAAATATGACAGAGTGTTTGGAAATTGCCTTTCTGCCTCCACCTTTGAAAAACACTCTTTTCTGTCTTGGAAATCAATTTTATTTGAATATGAGGCCATAATGAGGTGAATATTATAAAGGTAGTAAGCTTATTATATTGAAATGACTGCTCTACTCTTCCTCTTCAAGAAAACAAAGATTTCACACTAACTGTAACACAACCTCTAGTTCTACGGTCACAGACAGGGTAAAAAAATGAACTCTCATTGCCCAGCCGTTGCCCAACCAGCTTTCTGAAGTTAGGTTTTTATTGCATCGGGATCATTTTAAGTTAACAGGAGATACTGGACATAACCAAATTTGACCAGTTTTTTATTCTCTTCCAAACCCTGTGGAAATATTTTTCTAAAAGAGGACATTGCTAGGTTTAACTTGAAAATGTTTTTTTTTTTATGTCTATTATACACATTGTTTTAGTGGTTTAAGTTCAAGAGCAAAATTGCAGTGCTCTCCCTTTTTCCTTACCTTGCAGAGATATTTAATTTCTCTAACTATGGTCCCATTTTTCATTTAGGTCTCTTAAGGCTGCCTGGCTTTTTAATGTAATGGTCATCTTCATATCTTAATAAAACAAAAATTGAATTATATGCACTGCTGGGCAAGCATGACATGACTTTTGCTAGCATATGTAAGGTGTGAAAACCTGGGGGAAAATACTACTCAATTTAAGTTCCACTTGAGCACACTGCAGTGCGCTAGAAATGAGTTCAGCCTTAATGGCACTGAAAAAGGTGGAAGCAGGGAAAGGTGGAGATCACCGATTTGAACCTAATTAAAAAGACCTGATAAAAATGCTAGAAAGCCAGATGGTAAAGTCAATTTCTTAGTACTGTGCCAGTCTGGGGATGGAATATGTTCAGCAGTTGACATTCTGCAAGGGTAGACTGATAATATCAGCAGGGAAACCAAAAGGATTTTGCTAACACTATTAGACTTTACTTTTAAAACTCTTTCATGCTTCTGTATCTAAATGGAAACAAAAAAATATAAATTCTCTATTTTAATCAAATTCTAAAGCTCTATAAGAGCTTCAAGCATTTGATTGCTATTCAATATCTCAACACTAATTTGAAAACTAAATACTAACTAGGTTATAATAGCAAATAGTGGAGTGGAAATCATTCCTTTAGAGAATTGTTCCTCTTTAATTTTAAAAGTTAAACAATTGATTATTCCAAAACAACACTTGAACTAAAGCGCTTAAAGAAATAGTGTCCACATTTAGGCAAATTTTGGTTATTCAAAATATAAACATTTAGAAATTGGAAATTTCATTTGATACAATAATAGGCATGCATTTCTTGAATACTTTCATTGCCATTACAATAGAAAACATCTGTACATGGAGCAAATAGAAAAATAAGTAGATCAGAAATTTTTCTTTCTTCATCCAGATAATTTTCTGTTGTCAATATAGGATTGCAATGAAGGATGAGTAGACATTCTGCAATGATGCTTATTTATCCATATACATTGAGTGCTATTAAAAGTTAATTGAAATTAGAAACTGAGTGAGCTATATTTTGAAATAGCTTATTATTTTAAAAGAAAACAATGGAGGAGGGTTTAAAAAGTATCAGGGATCTATCCAGGCACAAAAAGAAGGAGAAATAGAGGGAAAATTAGGGGGAAAGGGCTGGGATAATTCAAGACTCTCATTGGTGCCAAAGTTTGCCACTAGAAATTAACTTTTGGAGCACTGATTCACAGCCTTGATGTTCTTCTTCAGTCCATTTGTTCCTTTGTGTTGTAACTGAATAATTTATAGGTAATCAAGTCTTCCACCAGTGCCAGGAAAGAGTCAATAGATCTGCTTTTTTCTAGCCAACGACGAACAGTAATGCTTGGATTTATAGTTTTCCTTTTCCAAAATGCTCAGGAGGAAGACATTTTGCCACCCAATTCATCTCAAACAGTGGAGCGCCTTTAACAAGAAGTTTAGGTGGCGTCAGGGACAGAGCTAATGAGGTTTGTTAAATCTGTTTTTATAAAGTACGATGTTAGCTTTCTGCCTCAAAATAGGATTCACGCAGTACTACAATCCCTGAAATCTTTCATAAATTCTCCCCAGGGCAGTGTGTTTCATGGACTACTGTCAAGTATATATTTGCCAGTCTACTTATATGAAGCACAAAACAAATAATCTATCTAAGCTATTCTACACCTGAGGCATACAAATGGCAGAGTAAAATACTTGTCAAAATCCTCTTCGTTACTGCGGGGGAAATGGGGAGCTTTGCTATATATGTAAGCAGTCACTATCATGACTAAAACATTGTTTCCTCACCCCATTTCTTTCCCCAGTTGGTATATTTGTCTCTCAGTTATCTAGCTCTTCTTTCTGTGCATCCCTGGATTGTATCCAATAACGTTTAGACTTTTTAATTTGAATGGGCCTATTTGCCATCATTTATTTACACTAAAAGTATTTCTCTAAATAATAATAGAATTTGGACTGAATAAATTTTTGTACATGTAAAGGATAAATATTATGTAGCAAATATCCAGTTTTTTTTTAACCAACTGTATTTAGGCATCATATGCACACGATCAACTGAGTTTATTGAAATTATGTAATTTTATGAGTTTTGACTGTTAAATATACACATGAAAAAAACTCCCACAATTAAGATACATACCATTTCTGTCACCATCAAAAGTTTGTTCATAAGGCTTTGTAATCCAGGCCTGACTCTGTGTGCCCCAGGCAACCAATGATCGACTTTCTTTCCCTCTAGATTAGTTTGTATTTTCGAGTGTTTCAAATAAATGAAATCATACAGTATGTATTCTTCTTGGCCGGCTTCTTTCATTCAACATGATTGTTTTCTGAAATATTAGCTTTGTTGGATGTAGCAATAATGCATTCCTTTTTATTGCTGAATAGTCTTCTATTATATGAATATATGACATTTGTCTACTGACTTGTTGAAGGACATTTGGGTTGTTTCAAGTTTTGAGGTATTATTAATACAAATAAAGCTTCTGGCTGGATGTGGTGGCTCATGCCTGTAATCTCAGCACTTTCAGAGGCTAAGGAGGGCCGATTGCCTTGAGCTCAGGAGTTCGAGACCAGCCTGGGCAACATGGCAAAACCCCATTTCTACTGAAAATACCAAAAATTAGCCCAGCGTGGTGTCATGTGCCTGTAGTCCCAGCTACTTGGGAGGCTGAAGTCAGAGAAGAGCTTGGACCTGGAAGAGAGAGGTTGCAGTGAGCTGAGATCAACCTAGGTGGCAGAGCAAGACTCTGTCTCAAAAAAAAAAAAAAAAAAAAAAAAAAAAAAAAAAGCTAACGTTTTTCCTTGGGTAAATAGGAACAAAAATGCTGAGTTATATAATAAGTGTATGTATATACATTTTGAAAACTGTTAAACAGTTTTTCAAAGAGGTTGTACTAATTTACATTCCTACCAGTAATGTATGAAAATGCTAGTTGCCCCACATCCTCATTAACACTTGGGTTTTTCATTTGTTTGTTTTAGTCACTTTAGTCTGTTTCTAGTGGTGTATCATTATCGTTTTAGTTTGCATTTCTCTGATAACTAATATCTTGAGCATCTCTTCCTGTGCGTATCGGCCATTTATATATCTTTTGTTAAGTGTCTGTTCAAATATTTTCCATTTTTCATTTTTTTGGGGGAAATCTTTATATTATTGAATTGTAATAGCTCTTTATATAATCTGGATACAAGTCCTTTGCCAGATGTAACCACTGCAGGATACTTCCTCTTAGTTTGTGGCTTGCATATTTATTTTCTTAAAAGTGTCTGTTAAAGAGCAGAAGTTTTTCATTTCAATGATTCTAATCTTTTTTTCTAATATGTTTATTGATTTCTGTGATTTGTCTAAAAAATTTTGACAGTTCCAAAGTTATGAAGGTTTCTTCCTTTTCTTTACTCTAAAAGTTTTATAGCTTTAGTCTTTCCTGTTTTAATCTATGACCCATTTTGGGTGAAATTTTTGCATACAGAATGAGGTAACAATCAACATTCATTTTCTCTCTTCATTGAATTGCATTGACATTGTTGTTGAAAAACATTTTGACTATGTATATAACATTTCTGGACTCTTTTTTTGTTCCTTTGACTGATATGTCTATTCTTTCATTCATACCACACTCAAGTATTACTGCTTTATACTGTCATGAAGTCAGGCAGTATATTTTCTCCAGCTTTGTTTTTCTTTTTTTTTGAGATGGAGTTTTGCTCTTGTTACCCAGGCTGGAGTGCAATGGCGTGATCTCGGCCCACCACAAACTCTGCCCCCCGGGTTCAAGCAATTCTCCTGCCTCAGCCTCCTGAGTAGCTGAGACTACAGGCTGTACCACCATGCCCAGCTAATTTTTGTATTTTTAGTAGAGATGGGGTTTCACCATGTTGACCAGGATGGTCTCGATCTCTTGACCTCATGATTCTAAGGTCACTTGCATCTCCATATACATTTGAAAATCAACTTCTCAATTTCTATTTAAGAAAGCCCTGTTGGAATTTGGATTAGGATTGTGCTGAATATACAGATTAATTTGGGGATAATTGACATGTTAACAGCATTGAATTTTTCAATCCATGATTATGGCTCTCTCCATTTATAGGTTTAATATTTTTCACTAATGTTTCATAGTTTTTAGTGAGGAGATGTGTCATGTGTTTTGTTAGATTTATTCCTAATTTTTTCATATTTGAGGTGGAGGGTTACTCTCAAATATTTTTTAAAAATTCATTTTTCTATCATGTGCTAGTATATCAAAATATAACTGATTTTTGGATATTAACTTTGTATCCTGTGACGTCGCTAAATTTGTTTGTTAGTTCTTTGAGTTGTTTTGTAGATTTTCTAGGATTTTCTCATAAATAATTGTGTCATCTGGAAATACACACAATTTTACTTTTCTCTTTCCAATCTTTATGTTTTCCATTTCTTTTTCTTGCCTTGTTGCAATAGCTAGGACTACTAGCAAACACTTACGGGAAAGTGTTTAATGTCTACCTATTAAGTGTGTTGTTATTTGAGTTTTTTGATTTTTTTAAATACCTACCATTAGTCAGATTAAGTGATTTTATTCCTAGTTTCATGTGCGTTTATTTTTATTTTTAATCACAGTAGCTGCTGAATGTTCTCAAATCCTTTTTTCTATCTCTATTGAAATAATTATGTTTTCTCTTTTGTTCTGCTAATCTGGTGAATTGTATTGTTTTATTTTTGAATGTTAAAGTAACCTTGCCTCACAGTGATAAAACAAATTTAGACATTGTGTTATTTTAAATAATATACAGTGAAATTGATTTGTCAATATTTTATTAAAATTTTTTGCATTTATATTGGTGACAAATATTGGTCTTCAGGTTTTTTTTGTAATGTCTTTTTCAGAATTTTATATTAAGTATATTTTGGCTTCATAAAACCATTTGGGAGGTGCTCTCTCCTCCCATATGTTCTGAAAAATTTCTGTTTTATCCTGTGATCAAATTCGATAGTTATGTAGCTCAAGAATTTGTCGATTTCAAGTAAGTTATTAAACTTGTTAACATGAAGCTCTTCATAATATTTTCTAAATTTCAAATTACATATTTAACATGTCTAGGACTTGTCTTGCTAACCTCTTTCTCATTCTTGATAATGACTTGCATTTTCACTTTTTCTTATTTAGTCTAGCTAGGGATTTTATCAGTTATTTTCATCTTTTCATAGAACCAGCTTTTGGCTATGCTAATTTTCTGTATTATCTGTTTTGGTATGTTTATTTCTGCTCTCATATTTCCTCCCTTCTACTAACTTTTGGTTTACTTCTCTCTATACTAACTTCTTGAGATGGGAATCTGGGTTATTGATATTAGTTCTTTCCTTTTTTCTGATATAGGCATCTTAAATTATCAATTTTCTCATAAGCACTGTATTTTCACATGCTTTTTATTATCATTTAGTTAGAGACAATTTTTAATTTTATTATTTTTCTTTGGCTCATGAATTATTTAGAAGTGTCTTGTCTAAGTTCCAAATATCTGGGAATTTCCTAGACTCTTATTGTGTTATTGGTTTCTAATTTAATTCTATTGTGGCTAGAAAATATACTCTGTATGATTTCAAACCTTTTTAGATTCATTGATCTCTGTTTCATGGTCATACATGTGGTCAATTTTGGTGACTGTACCATGTGTATGTGAAAGAAACATGAGTTCTGCAGTTTTGATTGTCATAGTCTATAAATATCAATTAGGTCAAACTTGTTGATAGTATTGTACAAATCCTCTATGTTTAACCTAACTTTTGTCCAGATATTCTGTGAATTACTGAGAGAGGTGCTAAAATCTCCTACTATGATTCTGGAATTGTCTATTTCTCTCTTTAATTCTGTCAATTGTTACTTCATGAATTTTAAAATTCTGCAATTAAGCACATGTATGTTTAGAATTTTTTTTCTGAAAAATGATCCAATCATCATTATAGAATGTTACTCTTTCCCTTTGGTAATACTCTTTGTCTTAAAATTTCTTTTAGTTGGTGTTAAAATAGCTTCTGTGACCTTATACTTACTACTTACATAATATACTTTTACACCTTTCCCACATATCTATGTCATATTAAAGTATGTATGTTATAGATGGCATATAGTTGGGTCTTGACTTCTTAGCATTTCTGGTAATATCTGCCTTTTGATTGGCCTATATAGTCTATTATTATTTAATGTAGTTGTTCATATGATTGTCTTTATTTTATTTCATTCCTAATTTTTGTGGGTACCTAGTAGTTGTATATATTTATGAGGTACATGAGATTTTAAAAAATTTTTTTATTTTCATAGGTTTTTGGGGAAAAGATGGTGTTTGTTTACATGAGTAACTTCTTTAATGGTGATTTGTGAGATTTTGGTGCACCCACGCATTACCTGAGCAGTATACACTGTACCCTATTTTCAGTCTTTTATCTCTCACACCACTTCCACCTTTCCCCCAAGTTCCCATAGTTCATTGTATCATTCTTATGCCTTTGCATCTTCATAGCTTAGCTCTCCCACTTATGAGTGAGCACATGTGATGTTTGGTTTTCCATTCCTGAGTTACTTTACTTAGAATAATGATCTCCAATTCCATCCAGGTTGCTGTGAATGCCATTATTTCATTCCTTTTTATGGCTGAATAGTATTCCATGGTTTATATATACATCCCACAATTTATTTATCCACTCATTGATTGATGGGTGTTTGGGCTGGTTCCATATTTTTGCCATTGTGGATTGTGCTGCTATAAATTGTGCTGCAAGTATCTTTTTCATATAATGAGTCCTTTCCCTTTGTGTAGACACCTAATAGTGGGATTGCTAAATCAAATGATAGTTCTACTTTTAGTTCTTTAAGGAATATCCATGCTGTTTTCCATAGTGGTTGTACTAGTTTACATTCCCACCGGCAGTGTAAAACTGTTCCCTTTTCACTGCATCCCAGCCAACATATATTATATTTTGATTTTTGGATTATGGCAATTCTTGCAGGAGTAAGGTGGTATCACGCTGTGGTTTTGATTTGCATTTCCCTGATCATTAGTGATGTTGAGCATTTTGTTCATATGTTTGTTGGCCATTTGTATATCTTCTTTTGAGAATTGTCTATTTATGTCCTTAGCCCATTGTTTGTTGGTTTTTTTTTTCTTGCTAATTTGTTTGAGTTCCTTGTAGATTCTGGGTATTAGTCCTTTGTCAGATGTATAGATTGTGAAGATTTTTGTCCACTCTGAGGGTTTACTCTGTTTACTCTACTAATTGTTTCTTTTGCTATGCAGAAGCTCTTTAGTTTAATTAAGTTTCATCTATTTATCATTGTTTTTGTTGCCTTTGCTTTTGGGTGCTTGGTCATGAAGTCTTTGCCTAAGCCACTGTCTAGAAGTGTTTTTGCAATGTTATCTTCTAGAATTTTTATGGTTTCAGGTCATGGATTTAAGTCCTTGATCCATCTTGAGTTGATTTTTGTATAAGGTGAGAGATGAGGATCCAGTTTCATGCTCCTACATGTGGCTTGCCAATTATCGCAGAACCATTTGTTGAACACGGTGTCTTCTCCCAACTTTATGCTTTTGTTTGCTTTGTCAAGGATCAGTTGCCTGTAAGTATTTGGGTTTATTTCTGGGTTTTCTATTCTGTTCTATTGGTCTATGTGCCTATTTTTATGCCAGTACCATGCTGTTTTGGTGACTATGGCCTTACAGTACAGTCTGAAATCAAGTAATGTGATGCTCCCAGATTTGCTATTTTTGCTTAGTCTTGCTTTGGCTATGCAGGCTCTTTTTGCTTCCATACGAATTTTAGGATTTTCTTTTCTAGTTCTGTGAGGAATGATGGGGGTATTTTGATGGGAATTGCACTGAATACGTAGATTGCTTTTGGCAATATGGTCATTTTCACAATATTGATTCTATCCATTCATGAGCATGGGATGTGTTTCCATTTGTTTGTGTCATCTATGTTCTTTCAGCAATGTTTTTTAGTTTTACTTGTATAGGTTTTTCACCTCCTTGGTTAGGTATAGTCCTAAGTATTTTATTTTTAGTCACTATTGTAAAACGGGTTGAGTTCTTGATATGATTCTCAGCTTGGTCACAGAGCTACTGATTTGTGTACATTAATTTTGTATCCGGAAACTTTGCTGAATTCATTTATCAGTTCTAGGAGCTTTTTGGAGGAGTCTTTAGGGTTTTCTAGGTATAGTATCATATTGTCAGCAGACAGTGACAGTTTGACTTCTTCTTTACTAATGTCATTACATTTCTTTCTCTTGTCTGATTGCTCTGGATAGGATGTCTAGTACTGTGTTGAACAGAAGTGGAGAGAGTGGGCATCCTTGTCTTTTTCCAGTTCTCAGAGGGAATGCTTTCAACTTTTCCACATTCAGTATTATGTTGGCTGTGATTTGTCATAGATGGCTTTTATTACATTAAGGTGTGTCCCTTCTAGGCTGACATTGGTGTGAGTTTTAATCATAAAAGAATGCTGGATTCTGTCAAATGCCTTTCTGCATGTATTGAAATGATCATGTGATTTTTGTTTTTTAATTCTGTTTATGTGGTGTATCACATTTATTGACTTGCAGATTTTAAACCATCCCTGCATCTCTGGTATGAAACCCCCTTTATCATGGTGGATTATCTTTTTGATATGCTGTTGGATTCAATTAGCTAGTATTTTGTTAAGGATTTTAGCATCTATCTTCATCAGGGATATTGGTCCGCAGTTTTCTTTTTTTGTTATGTCCTTCTCTGATTTTGGTATTAGGGTGATGCAGGCTTTATAGAATGATTTAGGGGGGATTTCTTCTTTCTCTATCTTGTGGAATAGTATCTGTAGGATTGGTACCAGTTCTTCTTGGAATGTCTGATAGAATTTAGCTGTGAATCTATCTGGTCCTGGACATTTTTTTTTTGGCAATTTTTATAATTACCATTTCATTCTTGCTGCTTGTTATTGGTATGTTCCGGGTTTCTAAGTCTTCCTGGTTTAAGCTAGGTGAGTTGTATGTTTCCAGGAATTTATCCATCTCTCTAGGTTTTCTAGTTTATGCATTTAAAGGTGTTCATAGTAGCCTTGAATGATCTGTTGTATTTCTGTGGTGTTGGTTTAATATCTCCCGTTTTCATTCTAATTGAGTTTATTTTGATATTCCTAACCATCCTGGTATGTTCCTGCAGTGGTTCTTGGAGCAAAAAGTCACAATATGAGTCTGCACACACTGCCCTGTCCGTCCAAGTTGGAGTTACTATCTCTGTACATGACATGTTTTGATACAGACATGCAATGTGAAATAAGCACATCATGTAGAATAGGGTATCCATGCCCTCAAGCATTTATCCTTTGAGTTACAAACAATCCAATTACACTCTTTATTATAAATGTACAACTAAGTTATTATTGACTATAGTCACCCTATTGTGCTGTCAGATAGTAGGTCTTACTCATTCTTTCTATGTTTTTGGACCCATTAACCATCCCCACTTCCTCCAAACTTCCCACTACCCTTCCCATCCTCTGGTAACCATTCTTCTACTCTCTGCATTTATGCATATGGTTGTCTTAATTTTTTAAAAATAAATTTGTGGATACATAGTAGGTGTATATATTTATGGGGTACATGAAATGTTTTGATACAGGCATGCAATGTTAAACAAACACATCATGAAGAATGGGGTATCCGTCCCCTCAAGCATTTATCTTTTGAATTGCAAGCAACCCAATTACACTCGTTATTTTCAAATGTACAGTTATTATTGACTATAGTCACCCTATTGTGCTAGCAGATAGTAGGGTTCATTTATTTTTATATATTTGTTTGAACCCATTAACCATCCCCCTTTTTGTCAGCTCTGCACTACCCTTCCCAGCCTCTGGTAACCATCCTTCTATTCTCTATGTCCATGAGTTCAATTGTTTTGATTCTTAGATTCCACAAATAAGTGAGAACATGTGATGTTTATTTTTCTGTGCCTTGTTTATTTCACTTAACAAATGATCTCCAGTTTAATCCATGTTGTTGCAAATGACTGGATCTCATTGTTTTTATAGCTGAATAGTACTCCATTGTGTACACATGCTACATTTTCTTTATCTTTTCATCTGTTGACAGACACGTTGCACCCAAATCTTACCTATTGTAAACAGTACATATATGGTTGTCTTTAGATGTATTATGTTACCATTTGGTTTTTGTTTGCTCCTTCTTAGTTTTATCTTTCTGTTTTTCCGACCTAGTTCTATGTTACGTTATTTGAATATACAGTTATATGCTGCATAAAGACATTTCTGTCAATGATGGAGCACATATATGATGGTGTTCCCATAATATTATAATATCATGTATTTGCTATCCCTTTTCTAGATTTAGATGTGCTTAGATACATGATATTTACTACTGTGGAACTGCCTAAGGTATTCGGTATAGTAACATGACAAGTTTGTACCTTAGGAGCAATAGGCTATACCATGTAGTCTAGGAGTGTAGTAGGCTATACCATCCAGACGTGTGTAAGCCCACTCTATGATGTTCACACAACTGTGAAATCGCCTAGTGTCACATTTCTCAGAATGTGTCCTTATCATTAAGTAATGTATAACCATATTTTAGAATTTGAATTTATCTATTCACTTTTCTCTATACCCTTTTAATATATACATATATTTAGTGGTTGTACCATTTACATTACATATTGTACCATTAACACAAAATCTAGTAATCTTACAACCATATAGGTCTATATTCTCCTCTTCCCCATCTTTTTAATGTAATATTTGTTATGTACAACATAGTTAATTACATTTTAACCCTGCAAGGGATTGATATAATGTTTGTTTTAAATAGTTGTAGGCATTTTAAAGAAACGAAGCGAGAAGATGATCTTTCATTTTCACCCAAACACTTAAAAGTTTTTGATTCTTTTCATTCATTCCTAAAAATCCGAGGTTCTCTCTGGTGGCATTTCTTTCCAGCTGAAGAACTTTCTTTGGCACTTCTTATAATTCAAATCTGTTGGTGATTCATTCTCTTAGTTTTCTTTTGTCTGAAAACATGAAATTTATTCTATGCCAGTGGCTTCTCTCTGAAATACACATGTATTTAATTTATAGTTGCCTATTTGTCATAGGATAATTTTTAGTAGCTTACTCATTCATACTGGAAGTGGAATTTCTATTAACCTATTTTTCAAAAATATTTAAAACATGAGGAATTGTTTCTGCAGTAATGATAAAGAAAAAAACCATGACGATAAACAGAATATATTCCACTTTTATAAAGAATAAAAGCAGTTATGCATTTATAATGTATGAATGCAAAGGAAATTTGTTTAAGTCTTAATAAGGATTATTTCTTGGTGGTAGGATTAGTCCTAATTTTTATTTTGTTCTTCAGAACTTGCTATAAGTTATATTTTTAAGAACACATTTAATTTTATGATCATAAAAATAATAAAATTGATTTAAAAAGATATTGGAAGGCAATGAATGAATAATTAATAAATGAATCAGAGTCAATAAATCCTCCAGTTGTTCAGAGGAGGAAAATATTTGAAGACCAGAAATCTTTCAGACCAGATTGCTTTGCCTATTACATTTATATTTTTCCTGAGAATATTGTACGGCTATATTGTTATAAAGTGTAAAAGCATTAAATATCAATTAGCCAGAATGTTCAAGAAAAAGAACACTCTGATTAAAAGAAATTTTAACTGATAAATATCAGTTAAAAGCGATAAAAGTTTTCAGTTTCAATACACTTACTGGACAGTATTTTTAAAATATATGAGCCCATTTCCCTGCCTTATATTCTCATCATAATTGAATCTTCATTTGAAGACTAATGATCATTCAGTGCCTCAGCCTGTTCATACTGCACATCAGTGATTCCTACAGATGACATTGAAGAATGGCTTTAGTCGGTGTTCACTCAGGATATACCCTGGAAATTGGATTTGCGATTATCTAATATGCACATTAGTTTATAACTTTCCACTTTTATCTAAAAAGTAGATTTCAAAAAAACCAGTTTTAATGTTTATGTAATTTGAAGATTCTGGTGAATGACGGGGCTGTTTATTTGAAATTTTGCTAAACACAGAAAGCATAGTTGTCATATTGTATTCCAAAAGTAGCTCTTTTTCAAATTGCTTCACTGAAAAATTATTTCCATATTTGAAGATTAAAGCAGAATAAATGATAGCAGAGAAACAAATAATAATCCTCCAATGAGGTTTGATAAAAGAGATTTATGAGATTATCATCTCAGTCTGAGAATATTTCCCTAGATGGAAAATAAAATGTTAGAGGAATTGAAAATAAAAAATAATAGAAGTTAAAAAAATAGATAAATACAAGCTACCAATTACTTCATTCTTCTTTTGCCTAGTTCCCCTGTACAGCCTCTGAACCAGAAATAGAAACCAAGCTGGAGGCTGAATGAGAAGCTTATCTCTCTGCCACCCTTGCTAACAGAATCAGCCCTTGGATGAAACATAATGAAAAATACTCATATTGTAGCTCAAAAAAGAGAGAGACTTGGCACATAATTTCTTGAATTCAAGGAATAAAATTCTATAATGAGAAAAATGTTAGAATGCACCTTCTAACTCACATATGTCACCCAGCACTTAAACTGTCCTCTTCTAAAAACATTTTTTTTTTCTGAGACAGAGTTTTGCTCTTGTTGCCCAGGCTGGAGTGCAATGGCGCAATCTTGGCTCACTGCCACATCCGCCTCCCAGGTTCAAACAATTCTCCTGCCTCAGCCTCCCAAGTAGCTGGGATTACAGGAATTTACCACCACACCCAGCTAATTTTGTATTTTTAGTAGAGATGAGGTTTCTCCATGTTCCTCAGGCTGGTCTCGAACTCCAGACCTCAGGTGATTTGCCTGCCTCAGCCTCCCAAAGTGCTGGGATTACAGGTGTGAGCCACCGTGCCTGGCCCTAAAAACATTTTATATCCTACTTCCTCCATGTGTCCCTTTTCAAATTCTATCATCAGACTTTGAAAGGTGTGCTGTGAATACCTTCCAACAGTTATGGTGAGAAATATTTACTGCAGGTAGCTCTTCCCTTTTTTCAGTGGTAAGATATTTTGTGGGGAAGTGATGGAGGGATAGGGTGACAGGAGGATTATACAAGTAAAAACTTTTAGCATACTTTTTATGTTCGTCTAGGTATTCTTGATTTCTCTTTCTCTGTCTCTGAGCATGACTTGGACACTTAACTTTATTTAAGTGCACTATCATCTGTGGATTTAATGTGCATCATTGTAGTCACTGTTGGGGGAAAAATAAATTTTCTCAAATCCAAGCCTTTTGAAATATCACTCAATAGTTTACCTTGAACTTTACACCAGTTCCCTTTTCCTTCATCCTAGCCTCTCTTTCTGCTCCATGATAAAGGTTAAGACAAGGAGCACTGGCAAAAAAAGTTGGGGTAGGATTGGAAGAGAAACAGCAGTCATCTGCAGGCTCCATTTTCACCTGCAGGGCTGCTATAATATAAGAGTTATTAATATGCCAAGTCTTATGTTCTAGGTCTTTAAAAGTGCCTTACAGCATACTCCAGTTAACTGTTTATTGCTCCCATTTCCAACCCCCCTACTGTGGAGTGTCTTGCTAATGCTGGGAAATCTCCGGATCACATATTGTCATTCCCCACTGAAGACAGAAATAAGCACTCAGTAGCTTTCAACACTATTTTCCACTTTCAGTACCCACTGTGCTATGGTTCAGTAGAGGACTTTGTAGGTGGTTAAATTCAAATTTATTTTTTCTATCAATATAATATTATAAAACTTGCCTTAATGTCTTTAATCTGTATTATATGCTGTATAGATAATAGGATAATTTTCCTAATGAAAGTAGCTAATATATGCTATATATATATGGAGTTTTTAAATTGTGATAACAATGTCTTTTTGGTGACTGTAGTCTTCACTTTTCTGATGTAAAGTTTTGTAATAATGGCTAGTGATTTTACTGATTATCCACAAATGGCTCAATAAACACATACTTAATGATTCTATGAATATATTTTCAAAATTATTTTGCTCAATAAAGTGCCTGTGTGGTAGGAGTTTTAAGCCCTGCAGAATTTACTCAAAACAAATTTAATTAATCTTTAAATGTTGTAGTCATTAATTTGCTTTATTTGTTTTAGAAAAAAAATAACAGGTCATTTTCTATTTAAAAGAGATTTAAAAATCAAGACTTTCTTAAATTCTACACAATGCTTATGCATACTTATAAAATTTTCAAAAGCCCCTTTTCAAGGAAACCTGCATTTCCTAATCTCTGTAAATGTTCTGCCTGTATCTGGTTCTAGTAGATTGTCCAGGACCTCCAGTGATAATGTTGAGGAGACTGTGATCTAGTGTATTACTCAGATATTGTGGAAGTGCTGGCGCCTGCGCACCGCAGGTATTAGAGGAGAGTGAAGGGAAATTGATTTACAAATACTCGAAAGAAAAACTCAGAGGAAAGGATTCTGATACTCTTTTAAAGGCTCGTGCTTCTTTTCTCTGAAAGGAGAAACAACACAATTAATATGTCAAGACAACAGAACTAGCCTGTTAGAATTAATTTGAAAACAAAAAGCGAAAAAGAAAACTGTTCTAGGATCTTTCTGATCTGACTAGAAGATTCGGTACTCTTTCAGAGATTCCAGATAAAGAACTCTACCTTTTTTGACTAAGGTTCTTTAAGTGTGGGACTGCATCAGGATTCAGTACCACTCATCATTCTGATATCTAGTCAGAAATATGAAGTAGTTGAGAATAGCTAGTAGCTTTCCAGGAAAAGAAAACCGTTCTGCCTCAGACCTATATATGTATAGTGACTCTATGAAAAGAAATGATTTCAAGGTATGTTACCTGAGGCCCAGTAAGTTACATTTTGAGAGGTATTTTGCTTATCTCAATTCACTAGATAATTAAAACAATTTACATTGCTTTAAAAATTATAAAAGCAATCTATGTTCTTTGTAAAACAACAAAGAATGATACAATGCTATGTGGAAAAGTATTAAGTCAACTGAAAAAGTGGAATATGGCTGGTAGACCAGGAAACCGTACTGTTTTGATGTTAAAGTTCCTGAATTTGACAACTGTACTGGGGTAATATAAGAAATATATTACTATTTAGAGGAGATACTCACTGCAGTATTTAGATATGAAGAGCCTCATGTAATTTACTTTCAAACAGTGCAGAAAAAATATTGTGTATATGTGTGTTACATATCTCTGTGTGTGCATGTGTGATATATGTAGATGTATACAAATATGGCAGGAAAAAAGGCAACAATAAAGCAAATGGGATAAAATGCTACGAAGTGAATCTATGTAAATGACACGTGAGTATTTTGTACTTTTTTATTTTCGTAACTTTTAGGTTGGAAATCACTTTCAAAAATAGTTTAAAAATTAAAATGTGAAAGCTCCCTTCTTCTGGATTTTTTATACATAAGCATCACACACAGAGATGTTTTAAAATGCAAATAGAATTATGTTATATATTTAATTTCATGATTTTTTTTCTTTTTTACTTGTCAATATGTATTGAACGGTATTAATGTTTCAGGTACTTGGTTTCAAACACATTCATTTATTGTAGCCAAGTTTTTTCTCTTTTGAGGACCAAATAGTCTATGCTTCTTAATGACCCACTGACTCCTATACATGTGCTTTAAATAACTTTGTTAATATTTACATAATAGTACAAAGATTGAGAGTTTGAGAAATCCGTATTTATAGAGTCTTACTATGGAGAGGAAAGCCATATTCTGAAATTCAACTTCAGTTGTTCCTTGATTCACTTATGGAAAATGTAGATCATTCATATGGTTCAAATTCCGAACTGCACAAAAAATGCATGCAGTGAAAAGCATTCTTTCCACCTTCTTCCCCTGATAGTCCTTCTTTTCAGAAACACCCAGTGTTATTTCTTACTTATGTATTCATCTAGAGATATTGCATACATTTCCATTATGTATGTGTGTGCACCATTATATCTTCACAGCATATATATAAATATATATGTACGTGTATTACTATATAGTCATGTGCTGCTTTATGACAAGAATAAAGTCTGAGAAATGCATCCTTATGTGATTTTGTTGTGTGAAGACCAAAGAGTATATTTACATAAACCTAGAAGGTACAGCCTACTACACACCTAGGCTATATGGAAAAGCCTATTGCTCCTAGGCTACAAACCTGTACAGCATATGACAGTATTGAATACTGTAGAGGACTGTAACATAGTGGTAAGTATTTATGTATCTAAACATAGGAAAAGTAATATGTTGTGCTACAATGTTACAACAGCTATGATGTCATTAGGTAATAGGAATTTTTCAGCTCCATTATAATCTTACGCGATCACCATGATATGTGGTCTGTTGCCGACCAAAATGTCTATATGGGGTGTATGACTATATCTGTGTTATATTCAAGTTAATGACAGATGTACTGAACCCCTTCTATGTGTCAGACACTATTTTAGGTGCTAGTGATATGACAATGAACAAAACCAAATCTCTGCTTGTATGTAGTCATCATTCCGACGGGAGTAGATGTACAATAAACAAGCATAATGAATACATGATATAATAGGTTAGAAGGTGAAAAGTGCCGTTCAACAGAGGGCACAGAACATGAGGTTAGGAGTGCCAGGCCATGGAGCAAGGGTGGATCGGTTAGAATTCTAAATTGGATGGATAGGATAGTCTTCCTTGAGAAAGTAACATTAAAGCAGAGACATGAAAGAGGTTAGAGAGATTGTCTTGCAGATATCTGGATAATATCGGCAAAAGGAAACAGCTGTGTAAAGTCCCTAAGGTGAGCACATCAAGCCTGTTATCTTCTAGGAATAATAAAGTGGTCAGTCAGTCCGACTGGATAAGAGTGAGCCGAAGAACAAATAATTCCATAGGAGGTCAGAGAAGAAATGTAGAGCCATTGGAGAATTCTGAGCAGAGAAATTATATTATCTGACTTCAGTTTTAAGAAGATAATTTTCTGGCTGTTGTGTGGTTGTGTTGAGAGTACACAGTAGGCAGGCAAAGGTGAGAGCAAGAAGACAGATTAAGTGGGTATTACAGGAATCCAGGCAAGTGGTGTTGGTGGTTTGGACCAGGATGGTAGCAGTAGGCAGAATATGCACATGTTTTGAAGGCAGGGCCAACAAGATTCCCTGACGGGTTAGAATGTAGGGTAAGAGAAAGCGGGGAGTCGGGAATAAAGCCAATGGTTAGATGTGAGCAACTGAAAAGGTGGGGTTGCCATCAGGGATGGGCCCAAGTTCTGAGGGGCCTGAAGTTTATATACAATTTAGGGGACCCTCCCCAGGAAAATGAATATAAAATCATAAAAACAAAATAAGATGTCTGATAAAAATGGGGTTACTTTTTAGAACGAGAGAATAAATTACAAAATTCACATGTTCTAAAAAGCTAACAGACACCATGAATATCATAAAGTTTAGAAAAATAACAATCTTTAGATTTTTACATGAAACACTTTATCTGTTGTTTAATTTCCAAAAATTATTTTTTTTCTCTGAATATTCCTCATTAAAGTGATATTCTTTCTGTTCTTCTGTCTTTCCTGTATAATACTTTGCCTGAGTATATCACTGAGTGTTTTATAAAGTTTTCTTCTCCTTGCACAGTCTCCATTTCTTCAAGTTTCTTTCTTCTGTTTATTGCATAATTTTTTATTTTTGTCTTTAACTTCTATGTTGGATACTTTCCTCAAGGTCTGGCAATCCTTGCTTGTTGACACAATCCTTATCTTGGTTGAACTTTACTCAGGCTCCTGAATCTTCTTCTAGGCCTATCTGTGCACTTCCTTGTAAAATCCAGTTTTAACAAAGAACCCTGCTAAGTCAATTTAGCAAGAATTACCCAGTCTTGATATTTGATAGGCCTCAGTATCTGATTGGGTTTGTCATTGTCCATCATCCCCCAGGTGATGTCTGATCACCCTGGCTTGTCTTCAGCAAGAATACTGTTAGGTCAGTTTAGCCAGAATCTCCCTTACCCATGATGTTCCGTCTTAGTAATTTTCCATCTACTGGCCTCCACTGGGCTCCCTGGCTATAAATTCCCAAGCTGTATTTGAAGGTGAGCCCCATTTCTCTCTCACACTCTGAAATTCCATTGTAGTGATCCTTATACCTATCATGATGATCCTGAATAAGGTCTTCCTTACCATACTTTAACAATGTAATTGAAAATTTTTTCTTTAACATTATTTGTTCATGTTTGAAACTGCTAAATGTAACTCAGAGCCTGTGGTTGTAGCTGGTTTACTTGGTGTGTGAGTGGACTGTTCATTGGGAGCTCCCTGATATCTATATATTGAGGTTTTTCTTCTTGGGCTCATCAGTTTCTCCAGAGAAGACTTTTCCAGTCTCTTGCCTGGAGAATGGAAGACTGGCTCCCAGTGTTTTGCACACAGTGAGGGAAGCATCCAGTTTATTATGCATAAGGTTGCCTAATCGCCTTGTTTTAGGTAAAGTGTGTAGGTCCACTATATCTAGTCTTCCAGTTCAGTGACTATTTTTGCCCAAAGCTGGAGAATAATCTTTCAAACATCTGCAGGGTAGGGGAAAGACAGTTACACCTAGCTCTGGAATGAGGAAAAGGATCTTTCTAGATTAAACTTAGTTTCATCCAAATCTCCTAATTTTAGCTCTCTTTTCCTGAACTCTCAGTTCCAAAGGTCCTTCTGCTGCTAATTTCCGGGCTTTATGGGTATATCGGATTGTAAATTGAATTATTTCTCCGCTTTCTCCACTGCTGGCTGAGTTCTCTACCTAGATCAATTAAGTAAGTCTATCTAAGTCAGCTAACACTAATCTATCTGGTTTCTATTTCAAAAAATTGTGTTGCTGTTATCTCTTTGAATGTTCTTCTCAGTCTTCAGGATTTTTGTCATAAACAATTTTTTCCCTCCATTTTTAGTGGGATTTGGAGGGGAACTTGAAATTAGTTTCCTATATTCAATCCACCATCTATTCCAGACCTCCTTGAGATGCCACATTTTAATACTTAGTTGTCTTACTGTTGTATTTTGACCAGGAGTCCTGATTCCATTTCACCTTTCAGGGTAACCACCACCAGCACCTCCGCCACCACAACAAATTTAACTAACCATCTTTCATTACGTGAGAATTAATTACAGACAAGAGGGCGCAGTATTTCATGTCAATGACTCAACAATTATGAATTGAGAATCTATTGTGTGTCAGGCACTGTGTTAGGCATTTAATATGTAGAAATATTGAACATGCTAGAATATTAATACTAAATATTAATACACAATTTAAAAGCATTTAAATATCTAGAAATATTAACAATGCTTAGTACATATCTGCACAGGGATCACAGTTTGAAAAGTGATGTAGATAAAAAATGCTATGCATAACATCAGAAGTAAGTGATAACAAAGTTCAAAGACAGCTTAGAGGAAGGTATTATCAACTCTGCTCATGGAAATCTTCCTGAAGGCATTGATGTTGAAATAGAAAAGCAGAGGTGGTATCTTCCTATTTAGATAAAAATGGTATAATTAAGTTAGGTTATACAATATAAATCTTTCACACTCCTGATTTTGGTCTTAGGGCTCTTTTAGGTGTTAGAATCCCAGACACAAAACGGAAGAGATAAATACGTAGATATTTCAGACCGTATTCATTCAAGATGACAAAATGTCACAGTGGCTATGTTTAGAACCCTAATTCACAGAAGCAGAAGAGAAGATATGCAGTGACGTCTTTTTTTGTCTTTATTGGGATGTTGTGGTGTTTAATGTGCTGACATGTAAAAAGTACTTTATATGTTACATAATATTAAAGCATTTTATTATCAATTCAAAAACAAAAGCTGATATTTTAGTGACAGAAGCTGATTTAACAAGTACTGAGCACCTACTTTGTATTGGGAACTCTTCGGGTGTTGGAGATACGTGATGAACAAAATGGAAGGTGGAGGACACAGCTCAAACAAGTGTCAAAAGTGTAGTAAACATGGGTTAATAAATGCAGGTTGCAATAGAAGCAAATATATAACACAGCATATAACAGGTGGTGCTAACATAGTTTTGGACTTCTGAAAAGGTCTTCCTGAAGAAGCTACACTTAAACGGAGGCATAAAATATGATGTGAAGTTAGCCAGCGGACGCTGGAAGTGAGACGAAAGAATTTTGGACAAAGGATACAGCACATGTGAATGTCCGAAAGTGGTCCTGAGTAAAGTTCATTCAGAAACCTGCAAAAAGATCAGCAGCATGCCTGAAGCCTAAAGTATGAGGCAGAGAGTGCCGCGGTATAAGACAGAAGTGATAAGCAACTGCCAGTTGATACATTTGTAAGAATCTATGGTAAGGAATTTAGATTTTATCCCAACAATAATGGACATTGAAGAGTTTTATGCAGGGGAATGGCATGTTTATATGTATATTTTAAAAACAAAGCATCCTGTTGATATAATGAGAATATTATACATTTTTAAACCCTTGATAAAATAATGAATCTGAGAAATGATCATCAATAGGAGTGGGCATTATGTACACAGCACTACCTATGACATATTTATCTTAATATAAAAATTGAATATAAATTAGACCAAGCCTCTAGATCTAACGATGGATTTATAGAAAATGCAGGAAGACAGAAAACAAGATCGGTACACCACAGAGATACAATCAAGATTGTTTAGAGATCAGTGATGACCATGAATATATAGTGTTAGCAACATGTATTTAGTTGCAATATTTTCATCATGAGTGCTTAGCAATATGAGTACGGTAAATATTTGACATTTAAAAACAAAAAAAATGTCAAGAGTCCAAAGCAAGTTTTTTTTACCTAAGTTATAATTTTCCTTTATTTCCCAAGGATTTTGCGAGTAAAAACAAGGTGATACATTAAAAGTACTTTGAGATCTTTGTAAGAAATGTCCTTATTAAATACAAAGTGATACTACCATGATTATCACATAAAATTAAGCTATTTGAGATGTTTTTTACGTTGCTTTTTGTTTGACTCTTGCATTACATGCCATTGATTTCCCTTTGATTCATCTCTTCATGATTAACTTAGGTACGATTTTCCTAAGGCATGATATTATCCTGTCAGTTTAAGAAACTTCAGAGTAAATCAAAACCTGATGATGCCTATGATCACAAAATAACAAACATGTCAAAACAGAAGTGTCGTTTTAAAAGAAATGTAATAGCAACTTGTATCTTCCATCAAAATCCACTCAAGGAATTTCCAAATATCAACTAGCTTAGAGTTAGAAAGTGGATTTCATTCAAAAGTTAAATGTGTATTTGAATGAAAATTTATTCTGTATTTCAAAAGTATCTTATTTTTTTGTGATACAGTCTAATGTTTATTTTTATGTGATGGCAGGTACACCTGAATTTTCAAAATTTAAAACATATAAAAAGTGGTTAGGGACTAACATTTGTATCAATAGTTGATAAATCTCTAAGACTGTTTATTATACAGCAGAGTACAATGGTTGTGCTAATGCCAACAGGGCACCATGGAATTTAGTCTAAAAATATCACTAGGCTTTATAGAAACAACAACATATGCTGTTGGTTTCAGAATTTCAGGACATGATCTGGTTCTAATACTAAGCCGTCTTTTACCATTTTTAACGTTGTGTAGTTTTATGGTATTTCGTTTGGGAGGTGTTTTAAAATATGGATCTACAATGCAGACGTATTACATGCAGTACCTGTCTGGCTTTGATGCTGTTTTCCTCTATGACCTCATGCAGAATCTTTCTGTTGGCCCGGAGATGACTCAATCATCGCGTCCTCTGTTGTTAACACTATGACCTTTGTAAGTGTAAAATAAGTCGAAGATGGGGAAATATTTGATTTCAGAGGAATGAGATTAGATTGGTTTAGGTTACAGGCATATACCAGTGTCTCTAAAGCTTCACTTGGCCTTTCAGATCACAGAGAACTTGGAAACATGATGAATACAGTAATTTTTTCATACAGAAAGGTAGATTCTTTGGTGGAAATGTCGCCGGAAACATCAGAGCTCTACATATTTTGCCTTTATAGTCATGCTCCTGAGAAGATGCTTTAACAGTGTTTCGAGTTACTTTCTCAGTCAAGATACTGAACTGCGTTTTCCCTACTTCGCACTCATTTTATCCGTTGCATTCATGAACTGTGTGCAGAGAGTTACATCATTTTGGGGAATGTAGTCTTTCCTTATGTAATGTCTTTCTAGATGAAATGTCAAAACAAGCTTGAAATATCATCACAGATATTTGCACAGAACGGTGTACTCTTAGTGACCAGTTGCTGCCCAAACATTGTGTCGAAACCATCAGTCAAGCAGTGAATAAGAAATCAACTAAACAAAACAAAACAGACTAGTAAGAAAGGGTAACCTGAAAGGGAGAAACAGGCATTAAGTACATGAAGAAAAACAGGCTGGTTGTAACTAACCTTGACAAACTGCACCCTGCACTTTCTGAGTTATGTTTCTTTATAAACTGTGTCTCAAACATGGTGTTATGGAAACATACCTTTACTCCATGTGAATATTTGACTTCCCATCTGGAAATCCTCTTTACTAAGTCAATTGTTGCAATGATTATGTATAACTGAGCCACACACAAAATGCAAAACCATCAGAGCTTCTAACAGGTGTAAGAGCACACATGACCATACTCCAGCCAATATAAAACTACATATAGATTGATATTATAAGAGTATTAAATGATGTTTTTCTTCAACAAACACAACATTTAGGCAGCTATGGAGAAGCAACCATTAAGAGTCTATACACAAATTGGTATTTGGAAACTTTGTTAAGATAAGTCAGCTATGATCATGTAGCTTATTTCCCTGCAATGAAAACATTTGTGAAATTACCTACAGAAAATGAATTAACATTCAATGTACAGGGATATTCTGACAGATCAGAAATGAGGTCACTATTAGAACTACTCGGTCCATATGGTATGAAGTTCCTAAGTGAAAGCTTTATGTGGCATATTTCATCACAAGTTGCTAAACTTAAGAAATTTGTGGAGAATGTTGATGTGTTAACACAAATGTGGACCAGCTTTGACAAACCAGACCAGATGGCTGCACTCTTTAAAAGATTATCATCTGTTGACAGTCTTTATTTTGAACCTAACACTGTTGTTAGACCCTAGAGATTTAAAGATGGATAAGACAAATTCCTTCTGTGTCTTCAAGGAGCTAATGAATTTGAAGCGCGAGTGAAGACAGGAATAGACAGTCATCATATGAAGGGTTTTATGTCCTAAGTTAATGGAGTTTGAATTTGAGCATGTGGTCAAACTGAAATCACCAAATGGTTTTCATTAGAGAAGTGATGTATCAGATTTCTATTAAAGTCACATGGCAGGGTAGCAAAGGGGCTGGAGGAGAATAAGTAATAAGAAGACAGGGAGTTCACATTTCTTGAGTGCTTACAATGTGCAAAGTATAGTATTAAATGTTTTATATTCATAATTTCCCTTTATTACTACATTAACACTTACTGACAAGCATTACCATCTCCATTTTACAGCTGAGAAAAATAAGGTTTAAAGAGGTTAATTTCCCTACAGTGGCAATTACAGCAAAACATATTGTGGGTATCTGAATACAAACTGATTTCAAGGTCCATGCTTTTCTTCTGAGCTATGCTATTAATTAGGAGGCACCGTATCTGTCTAGAAATGAATGATGATGAAGGTCTGAACCAACATTGTGTCAGTGGAATGAAAGGAAAGGGAAAATGTGAGAAATATTCAAGGGATATAATTGGCAAGAAGATTTGCTTATTGTGTAGATTTGGAAGGGGGAGAGCAGGGAAGAGTGAGGGGTCAGGAACTTCTTTCATGTTTTAACTTTCCTAAACGAGTGGATGGACGATGATATTATTAACTTAAATTGAAAAAGAACAAATGGAAATAGCAATGTTGGCGATACAGGACAAAATGGAAAAACTGATGGAAAGAAGTGATGGAGGAGATGGGAAACAGCATAGGTGGAGGGGTTACATCAGTTGCTTTTTCTGTATGGGAGGAGAGAGGCTAAGATTATGTACAGATATAAATAAGTGTTGGAGGGGAAATAATACTGAGAGATTTTAGACTCAATGGCTTCTGTATTATCTCTGAACAAAGGAAGTGAATGCAGGAGGCAAGCAAAGGAAGTGAACTTGAAAACAATAGCATTAAAGGTTTGAATGAACCTTTATGAAATGGAAGAGGGAACTGATCACCATTATCTAACAAAATTACAAAGCATTTTTTTTTGTTGTTGTTCACTGTCATATGATACCCCTACTGGAACTCGGTCTCAAGTTTATCATTTAATGCTTTTGTTCTATTTTTGAAATTAAAGTTATCACAAATCATAAATGAGATAACTGATATCATTATTCATCCATAGGGTCAGCATTCTTTTTTTGCGAAGCTTTTGTTTGAACTTTTCTTGTCTGGTTCTAATATAAATGCTACATTGGCCTTGCAAAATGAATTCGGAGGGTTTTGCTTTTGGTATTTTATGGAAGACTTTGAGTAAGACTGAAATAATCTGTTTCTTGGCATTTCTATGAAAACTTGTTAGAGACTGGTCCTGGTGTTTTCTTCATTGGAAGTTAAAAAATTTTGTTGTTGTTGTTGTTTACTATAAACCAAATATATTTAATGGATAGAGGGTTATTCAGGTTTTTTATTTCTTCTTGAGTCACTTCTGATAAATTATATTTCTCTAGAAATTTACTCATTCAAGTTTTCAAATTTATTATAAAAGTTGTGGACTGTCTTATCTCTTTAATATCAACATCTATAATTATCCTCTTTTCACTCTTAATATTGTTGCCCTTTATCTCTTTTCTCCTTGATTAATTCCATTAGTTTTTCATTTAAAAATATTTTCAAAGAAACAACTTATATCTTTGTTGGTCTTTATTGTACATTTGCTTTCTAATTCATTAAATACTACTCTTCATTTTTTCTATTTTCCTTTGATCTATTTACTTTTCATTTTTGAAGTTTTTATGTGAATAATTTAGTCATTATTTTCAAGCTTTAGTCCTTCATAATATACCACTTTAAGGCTATAAAATGCCTTCCCAATACCGCTTTAAGTGAATCCTAATGTTTTTGTAATCATTTAGTTATATTTTCTCATTTTCATTATAAAGTCTTCTTTGACCTATGAGCTGTTTAGAATTTGTTTGTCTTTAGTTGCTGATAAATGAGTTTTTCTTGTTATATATCAAAATGTTTGTGATTTTTCACTTACTTATAGAATAGTCAAAGAATGTTATTTATATGATAACATTCCATTCACATTTGTTGAAGCTATCCTTACAGGCTAGCTTGTGGTTAGTTTTCTTAAATGTGACCTGTACGCTTATAAAAAATCTATATTGTACACTTGTTGGGTACAATATCCTATTTATGTCCACTAGATCAAGCTTGTTAATTGTATGATTCAAATCTTCTGTATCCCATTAATTTTTAATATAATCAAATTGTCAATTACTGAAAGGCTTATTTTGAAAGCCCCATAATGATGATATATTATTCAACTTCTCTCTGTAAATCTATTATTGTTTTATGTTTTGGGAGCTATCTTACTTGATGAAAAGAAGTTTAGAATTGTTTTATCTTTCTGGAAAATTGAACCTTTGCTATTATTAAGTACAGATCAGCTTTACCTCTAGTACAAGGTTTTTTTTTGTTTTGTTTTGTTTTTATTTTTTTTAATTAAAGTCTGTTTTTTCTGGTACTAATGTATCCATAGCCACTTAATTTGAGTTATAATTGCATAGTATACTGTTTTCATCTATTAACTTTAGTATCTCTATTAAAAGGTATATAAATGGATATTTTAAAAAGCCCACCTAACAATCTTTGTCCTTTAGACTGAGAGTTTAGTCCATTTGCATTTATAATACCTACTGAGTAATTGAATATATATAAATTATCATACATATTCTCTATTTGTACTATTTTCTCTATTTTCTTTGCTTCTCCTTTCTTGTAATATTTTAGACTGATTAATTTAAAAAATTGGTGGCTACTAGTTATTTTAACATGTTTATTTCAACCAAGTAAATTGTAAAATTGTCAACATCATTACCCTCTACCTGAATTACTCGAAGACTTCAGAATGCTTTACTTGTCATTGTCACTCTTCCAATGCTACATAACTGCAGCAATAGTAAAAACACTGTATTTTCTTTCTTACTTTATTGGAAATGTGTCTGGTGCTTCTCTGCTAACATTTGTGATACCCTTTATCAAACTATAAATGTATCTTTGTATTCAAATAATGTAATTTTTGTCACATACTTTTGTGTTTCATTGAAATAGTAATGACTTCGTGGACTGTTGAGAAAGGCTCTGAGGCTGACTCTGGGCTTAGTAAGAAAAAGTGGAATACCTGGCTCTTGTGGTCTGCCACAGGCATGTAGGGGACAGAATGGCAGCATGTGTGCTATGTTACCTTGGAAAGCATAAATGATGAAATGAAATGTAACACAGAGAAAGCATGGCTTGATTTTGGATAGGTAAGAGAGCAAGGATATGTGCAGAGTACTAGGCTCTTTGGCGAGAACAAGAGAAATAGCCTTGTGGGCATCCTTGACAGCTAGGAGATTAACAAAGATACTAGATCATGGGGAAAGTAGGTAATGGGCAAGGTAGGCAATTTTCAGAGACAAATTATTTGTATTTGATTTTTTTTATGGCTACCCTTAGAAGGAAAAAATAAGTTGCACATCTCTCTTGTGGCAGCTCCTACATCCCTTTCTCTCTACTCCTTAGGTTAATAAGGAAATCAGCAAATCACCTGTCACTACATATTATCTATTTTATTGCTGCCTTCTATTAGTGTGGATGCCAGACACTTGAATGTGGTGCATATTAGAGGTAATACAGCAGGATATTACATACATGCTAGTCAGCAGCCAAAATCACAACCTCATTTGCTAAAGAATTTGCAAATAACCAGTCTTTCAGGTACTTCTCTAATTTTCAACAAATGTTGCATGTTTGAAAGCTTCATTAATCTAGTCCCATTAGGATGGGTAGGGTGAATGAGTTTATGGCTGTAGAAGGTGAAGTAGCAGAATTTGCAGCTCTTAAGAACACTGCTACCATTCATTTATGATAATGGAGTGTAAGTGGTATTAAAATTCCCCTTCAAAATATTATTTGGAGTAAAAGAGCATCAAATACATGGTGAACTTGATAATAGAATATTTTAAACCCAACAAATGCTTATTTACTGAAATTAATGGCTCTGAAATGACAAGCATCCGAGTTGTCTTAGAATCATGGTATGCATAGTTCTAGCACAGCAGGCAAGGGAGAAGCTAAAAGCAAATAAGTGACATTCTAGAGAGAAGGAAACCCTATGTATTCAAAGGAGAAATAGGATCAAAAAAGTCTTTCATACTGTAAGGAATTTTCAGCCATACTTGACCTTTTCCTGAAATGAGAATGCTTTATTTTATGGTGAGGAATATTCTATTTAGAAAAAGCAAACATTGGTGTTTGGGGAACGAATACTTCTGGCAGCCACTTTGAGTCAAGATGAGGTTTGACGATCCAGAACCATAAACCCTGGGCTTGGATTTTTGTTTATGATCAACAGATATAACATCAAAGAGATGTTCCTTCAAATATCTTATCATTTTTGTCCTTCATTTTCATTTCATTTTGTCCTTCCTTTGATTCACCATTTTTCTTCAGTTTTGTCTGCCCTGCTCCTAGAAATGACTGTTGGGGAAATAAAGCATGAAATAGGTAACCTCATGTGGGCCAACAATCTTTCTTTTCCTCGATAGGTCCATTTTTATGCATCAATTTGTACAGGTGCATCCTATGACCAAAGGCTAAAAGAGTAGTACATACTATCTAGAGCAATAGATTTTATGAAGGGAGCATTTTGCATACAAACCAATACAACTGGCAGATTTAATCAAGTTTTCTATGTGATTCGGCTTTGAAAGCTATAACTGGTTCTGATAGTAAAGAAGTACTGTTTGGAAACAAATTACTACTCTTGTCTTTATGACATGGATCAATTTACATACAAGCTGCATAAATCACCTTTTATATTTTTCTGTAATGGAAAAATACTGCAGGGCATTTTAATAACCAATAAATTATATGTTTAATGAACCAGATCAAAATATAAATGGTATGAGTCAAACACCCCTAAGAATGAGGACTGGATATTGACTCGATAGAAATTTGGGTCACATAGACTATAGGCTATTAGATCCACCACAATTCAATAGAGTTGGTGCTTATACTTCATCTATGATCATCACATGAAAATTCTTCTTGAGAATTTATAACTTATTTTCATTCCTCACCTATCTACTGCTTATATTATGCTCCAGACAAATCAGGAATGAAAACAGATAGTTTCACTTTTAACCTTTCATAAGTATTACTCCAATAATTTATACAGTAACTCTATCAGGCCTGGTGAATTAGTAGAGAAAGCATTTCTGAATCACTTATGTAAAGCAACTATGCACATCTGACATCACATTGGAAGCATGTTAGAGTCCACTGATAAAGGGATGTAGTCATAGAATCAACCAAATACCTTCTCAGTTTTCAGATATATGAATGGAGACCCTAATAAGGTTAGAGAAATTGGATGAGAGAAATACATGAAACTTGAGTTGTTGCACTAGGAGTTTCCAAGTTAATATAGGATACTTCATTGCTTCCTAATCTTCTTGTATTTAGGATCACATATGTGTATGCATTATAACAATAGAGAAGTAAGAATATGTTACCAAACACGTATTGATGTTACTTTTGCTTGTTATTAAACAGTGAGATGGTGATATAGTTTTTTTTTTTATTGCATTTTAGGTTTTGGGGTACATGTGAAGAACATGCAATATTGTTGCATAGGTACACACGTGGCAGTGTGATTTGTTGCCTTCCTCCCCTTCACCTATATCTGGCATTTAGTTTTAAAGAAAACTGGGTTGGAGGACAAAGGACATGGAGTTTGCAAACCACTAATGAAGATGCCATCAACTAGCTGTATAATTCTAGCCAAATCACTTCTCATGAGCTTCCATTTTCTCATCTATAAAATGAGGGAGTCAGATAAGATGATTACTAAGTTGTCGTTGTTGTTTTTGCTTATCTATTTGCTATTGTTAAAAGCTTCAGAGTTTACATATAAAATTTGATAAAGCTGTATCCTGTTGTATAAAATAGTCATACTACTGAAACATTGTGTACATTAATTTCTTTCTTTATTTAGTGGGGAGGGAGACAATTGTATTCTGAGCACTATGGAGAATACTGTTACTTAAAGGAAACCTGTGATGATTGTTGTTTGTATATGTGCTGTGGAAGCTAGCATTCTGTGATGATTCTTTGTAAGCAAATAAGCCTTTGTGATGCAAATGTTCATATTCTAATGTTTCTATTTTCAAGTTTCCATTTTAATATATCAAGCTTGTTTGCTTCAAAGTACAACTAAACTTTACATATTAATAAAAATTCACATCCAAATATATATATATATATATATATATATATATATATATATATATGTATAGAATCATTTTTGGCATAGAGAAAAAATTTTCTTCCTCTTCTGTATTCTTAAATATTTACTGACAGTGCCACTTACTTAGCTATATGTCCTAAAAATAATTGTCATGTATTGGTTACGAACTCAGTCTCTGGAGTCAGACAGCCTAGGTTTTAAGTCTGGTTCTGTTGCTTACCAACTGGGCAGCTTTGAACAAAATGCTCTCTGTTACTGAGCCTCAGTTTCCTCATCTGTAAATATAATGTAACAGGAGTAGGGCTGGCAAGATGGCTGAATAGGAACAGCTCTGGTCTGCAGCTCCTAGTGAGATCAAAGCAGAAGGTAGGTGATTTCTGAATTTCCAACTGAGGTATCCAGCTCATCTCATTGGGACTGCTTAGACAGTGGGTGCAGCCCACGGAGGGTGAACCAAAGCAGGGTGAGGTGTCACCTCACCTGGGAAGTGCGAGGGGTCAGGGAACTCCCTCCCATAGCCAAGGGAAGCCATGACGGACTATGCCATGAGGAAGAGTGCACTATGGCCCTGATACTACTCTTTTCCCACAGTCTTCACAACCCACAGACAAGGAGATTCCCTCTGGTGCCTCTGCTACCAGGGCCCTGGGTTTCAAGCACAAAACTGGGTGGTTATTTGGGCAGACATCGAGCTAGCTGCAGAGTTTTTTTTCATAAACCAGTGGTGCCTGGGACACCCGTGAGTCAGAACTGTTTACTCCCCTGGAAAGGGGGCTGAAGCCAGGGAGCCTATGGTGTAGCTCGTCGGATTCTACCTCTATGGAACCCAGCAAGCTAAGATCCACTGGCTTGAAATTCCCACTGCTAGCACAGCAGTCTGGAGTTGTCCTGGGATGCTTGAGCTTGGTGGGGTGAGGGGCATCTGCCATTACTGAAACTTGAGTAGGTGGTTTTCCCCTCACAGTGTAAACAAAGCAGTCAGAAAGTTCGCACTGGGCAGAGCCCACTGCAGGGCGGCAAAGCCACTATAGCCAGACTGCCTCTCTAGATTCCTCCTCTCTGGGCAGGGCATCTCTGAAAGAAAGGCAGCAGCCCCAGTCAGGGGTTTATAAATAAAACTCCCATCTCCCTGGAACAGAGCACATGGGGGAAGGGGCAGCTGTGGGTGCAGCTTCAGCAAAGTTAAATGTTCCTGCCTGCCGGCTCTGAAGACAGCAGTGGATCTCCCAGCACAGCACTTGAGCTCTGCTAAGGGACAGACTGACTCTTCATGTGGGTCCCTGACTCCTGTGTCTCCTGATTGGGAGACACCTCCCGGCAGGGGTCAATAGACACCTCATACAGGAGAGCTCTGGCTGGCATCTGGTGGGTGTCCCTCTGGGACAAAGCTTCCAGAGGAAAGAACAGGCAGCAATCTTTGCTGTTCTGCAGCCTCCACTGGTGATACCCAGGCAAACAGCATCTGGAGTAGACCTTCAGCAAACTCCAGCAGACCTGCAGAAGAGGGGACTGACTGTTAGAAGGAAAACTAAAAAACAGAAAGGAATAGCATCAACATCAACAAAAAAGACATCTACACAAAAACCCCATCCAAAGGTCACAAACATCAGAGACCAAAGGTAGATGAATCCACGAAGATGAGAAAAAAAAAAAAACAGCGCAGAAAGGCTGAAAATTCCAAAAACCAGAACACCTCTTCTCCTCCAAAGGATCACAATTCTTCACTAGCAAGGGAAAAAAACAGGATGGCGAATGAGTTTGCTGAATTGACAGAAGTAGGCTTCAGAAAGTGGGTAATAAGAAACTCCTCCGAGCTAAAGGAGTATGTTCTAACCCAATGCAAGGAAGCTAAGAACCTTGAAAAAAGGTTAGAAAATTGCTGACTAGAATAACCAGTATAGAGAAGAACATAAATTACCTGATGGAGCTGAAAAACACAGTGTGAAAACTTTGTGAAGCATACACAACTATCAATAGCTGAGTCAATCAAGTGCAACAAAGGATATCAGAGATTGAAAATCAATTTAATGAAAACATGAAGACAAGATTAGAGAAAATAGAGTGAAAAGGACAAAACCTCCAAGAAATATAGGACTATGTCAAAAGACCAAACCTACATTTGATGGGTGTACCTGAAAGTAATGGGGAAAATAAAATCAAGTTGGAAAACACTCTACAGGATATTATCCAGGAGAACTTCCCCAACCTAGCGGGAGAAGCCAACATTCTAATTCAGGAAATATAGAGAACAACACAAAGATACTCCTCGAGAAGAGTAACCCCAAGACATATAAGCGTCAGATTCACCAAGGTTGAAATGAAGGAAAAAATGTTAAGGGCAGCCAGAGAGAAAGGCCGGGTTACCCACAAAGGCAAGCCCATTAGACTAACAGCAGATCTCTCTGCAGAAACTCTACAAGCCAGAAGATAGTAGGGGCCAATATTCAACTTTCATAAAGAAAAGACTTTTCAACCCAGAATTTCATCTCCAGGCATACTAAGCTTCATGAGCAAAGCAGAAATAAAATCCTTTACAGACAATCAAAAGCTGAGAGATTTTTGTCACCACCAGGTCTGACTTACAAGAGCTAAATATGGAAAGCACTAAATATGGAAAGGAAAAATTGGTACCAGCCACTGCAAAAACATATCAAATTGTAAAGACCATTGATACTATGAAGAAACTCCATCAACTAATGGGCAAAATAACCAGCTAGCATCTTAATGACAGGGTCAAAGTCACAGATAACAATATTAGCCTTGGACCAGGATCCAAGATGGCCACATAGGAGCAGCTCAGGACTGCAGCTCCCAGTGAGGGTGCAGAGGGTGAGTGGACGCCGCATTTCCAGACGGATTTTTATTACCCCCAGACCAGGAGATCCCCAGGCGGAGCAGCCCCATGGTCGCCAGCGCGGCTGTTTCGGCTGGCGCGGCTGTTTGGCCGGCTCGGCGGTTTGGGCCGGCGCGGCTGCTTTGCCTGCACCCTGGCGCGGCGGTTCTCCGCACAAAATCCACTGGTCTGTGTGCCCTTTGAACTGGCGAGTGGAGCTACGGGAAGGCGGATTAAAAAGGGGACTGAATCAGGGAGCCAGCCCAGGAGATTCCCAGGCAAAAAAGCGCTACGAATCTCAGCGCCGCTGTTTCAGCCCGCGCAGTGTGTCCCCGCAGGGGAAATCACACAGATC
>PVKP010006242.1:0-84383 GCA_004027715.1 Plecturocebus donacophilus
CTTTACTCTTTTTTCTCTAATCTTGCATTCTCGCTTTATTTCATTGATTTGATCTTCGACCTCTGATATCCTTTCTTCTGCTTGGTCAATTCGGCTGTTGAAACTTGTGCATGCTTCGCGAAGTTCTCGTGTTGTGTTTTTCAGCTCCATCAATTCACTTATAGTCCTCTCTAAGTTGTCCATTCTCATTAGCATTTCTCCAAATCTTTTTTCAAGGTTCTTAGTTTTTTTGCATTGGGTTAGAACATGTTCTTTTAGCTCACAGAAGTTTCTTATTACCCACCTTCTGAAGCCTGATTCAGTCATTTCATCACACTCCGTCTCCGTCCAGCCTTGTTCCCTTGCTGGGGAGGAGTTGTGATCCCTTGTTGGAGGAGAGGTGTTCTGGTTTCGGGTGTTTTCATCCTTTTTTTGCTGGTTTCTTCTCATCTTTGTGTATTTATCCTCCTGTCATCTCTGTAGTTGCTGACTTTCAGATTGGGCCTCTGAGTGGACGTCTAGTTTGTTGATGATGAAGTTATTTCTGTTTCTTAGTTTTCCTTCTAACAGTCTGGCCTCTCTGCTGTAGGACTGCTGAGGTCCACTCCAGGCCTTGCTTCCTGGGGATCACCTGTAGCAGCTGCAGAACAGGAAAGGCTGCTACCAGTTTCTTCTTCTGCTATCTATGTCCCAGAAGGATGCCCGCCAAATGTCAGTCTGATCTCTCCTTTATGAGGTGACTCTTTGGATATACGGGGGTCAGGGAGCTGCTTGAGGAGACAGTCTGTCCTTTATAGGAGCTCAAGTGCTGAGTTGTGAGCTCCGTCATCCATTCAGAGCTGCTGGGCAGGTATGTTTAAGTCTGTTGCAGCAGAACTCATATACCCCTTTTTTTCCCCCCGAGTGTTCTGACTCGGGGAGTTAGGGCTTTATTTATGAGTTTCCGGTGTGCTGCTGCCTTTTGTTTTCTTTTCAGGCCTGCCCTGCCCAGCAAGGAGGCAGCTCAGTCCCTGTCTGCCTGCAGAGGCTTTGCTGAGCTGCTGTGGGCTCCGCCCAGCTGCTATGTGAACTTCCCTGCAGTCCTGTTTATATAGGTGTAATTAGATCTGCCTCGGCAATAGTGGCCCGCCTCCGTAATGGCGGGTTGCCTCGGCAACGGCAGGCTGCCCCCGCAATGGTGGACTACCTCTGTAGTGGTGGAGTGCCCCGTAATGGCGGATGCCCCTCCCCCACAGAACTGGACCGTCCCAGGTTCAGCTGTGCCTGCTGCGAAACTCTTAACCAAGAGCGTTTCCAATTGCTGTTTTAGCCGAGCCTGATCACCTGGCTCGCTGTCTCAGAGCCTTTTTTCAGTTGGATGGTCGACTCCCAGGTGTTCCAGTCGCCTGTTGAAAAGGCGCCGGGATCTGTGTGATTTCCCCTGCAGGGACACACTGTGCAGGCTGAAACAGCGGCGCTGAGATTCATAGCGCTTTTTTGCCTGGGAATCTCCTGGGCTGGCTCCCTGATTCAGTCCCCTCTTTAATCTGCCTTCCCGTAGCTCCACTCACCAGTTAAAAGGGCACATAGACCAGTGTATTTTGTACGGAGAACGTCCGTGCCGGGGCACCGGCAAAGCAGCTGCGCCGGCGGAAACAGCCGCACTGGCGACCCATGGGGCTGCTCCGCCTGGGAATCTCCTGGTCTGGGGGTAATAAAAATCCGTCTGGAAATGCGGCATCCACTCACTCTCTGCACTTTCACTGGGAGCTGCAATCCTGAGCTGCTCCTAATCTGCCATCTTGGATCTCTCCTCCAGAATAATGCCCATTTTAATATTTTAAAGGAAGAAATTATACAGGCTCAGATGGTTTCAATGGAATATTCTATTAAATATTTTTTAAAGGCTTAACAAAAACTTAAGACAGTCTCTTCCAGAAAATAGAAGAGGAGAGAACACTTTCAAATTCATTTTATGATGTTATTACTACACTGATACTAAAGCCAGCAAAGACAGTAAAAATATTTCATAACCAAGTGACACTTATCTGGAATTCAAGACATATTTGAAAATCAATCAATATTATTATATGTATTGATAGGCTTAAGAAGAAAAGTCATATAACTATATCATTAATGCCTCAAAAAAGCCTTTGACAACATTCAACACTATTCAGATAAAAACTCTCAGAAAAATAGGAATAGAGGGGAACTTTCTCAACTGAATAAAGTGCATCCACAAAAATTGTGCAGCTAACACCATACTTAATGGTAATATACTGAATGCTTTCTGTAGAAAAACAGCCTGTTGCATGGCAAGACTGATGCCATCATGAAGCAAAACCATTATGATGATCAATGTTTGACTCCTTTAAATCAAGGCATTCTGCAGCAAAGTCTTTAAACATTGCCTGTGGGAGAAACGGAGGGAGGCAAGGACTGAAAAACTACCTTTTGGGTGCTATGCTCACTACCTGGTTGACAGTTTCAGTCATACCCTAAACTCAGCATTATGCAATGTACCTTTGCAACAAACCTGTGCATGTACCGCCTGATTCTAAAATAAAAGTTGAAAAAGAAAAACAAAATTTACAAAGATGCAAGCTGGAAAAAAAAATGTCTATGGGACAGATAACTTCTCTTAAAGGTACTTATCTAATCTTGCTAGTGGTCATGAGTTTCAACAAAAAAAGTCTGAGACATGACTAGGTGTAGATGTTTTTACTCTATTTAAAGAATACGTTCTAGAGAGCAGGTGCGGGGATCCAATATCTCATAGTTGCACTGTTTGTAAGTCCCTATTAAATATTTCTTTCTGAAAAACTTGATTTGTCAGCCTCTTTCTCCAGCCTCTCAGCATCCTCAATCTTTGAAGGTAGTTTTGCATATACCTGCTCACTGAGGAACACCTCTCTAAGATGAGAAACAGGCAAGGATATCTGCTCTCACTCATCTTATTCATAGTGCTGTAAGTTATAGCCAGTACAATGAGACAAGAAAAGGTAATAAAATGCATATATATCAGAAGAGAAAAAATAATATTGTGCCTATTTGCAAATGGCATAATTGTCTACATAGAAACCCACAGGGAATCTAATTTTTTAATTACTAAAATTAACATTATTTCAACAATGTGGCAGGATATAAGATAAATATACAAAAATTCGTTTTATTTCCAAACATTAGCAAAGAAAAAAAATCCAAATTAAAATACAATAACATTCATAATTTCTTAGAAAGTAAGATACTTAGGTATACATCTATCAAAACATGTATAAGACTTGTATGCTGAAAACTATAAAATGCTAGTGAAATAAAACAAGGAAGATCTAAGTACATGGAGATACAGTCATGTTTATGTATTGAAAGACAACATAGTAAAGATGAATTTCTCCTCAAATAATTGCATGCAATTTCTATCACTATCATATCAAGATATTTTATAGAGATAAAGGTTATTATATATGATATATATGGAAGTGAAAGGAATTAGAATTCTTAAAACAATTTTTAAAAAGAACTAAGGATAAATCAGTCTATCTGATTTGAAGACTTATATGGCAAAAGTAATCAAGATTCTGTGGCATTAGCAGAAGGATAAACACATAAATGACTGAAACAGAATAGAGAAGCCAGAAGTAAACCTGTACAAATATTTCCAACTGATTTTTGGCAGAAGTGCAAAGGCAATTCAATGAAGGAAATAAGTCTTTTCAACAAATGATAAAGTGGAATTCATAAGCAAAAAAAAAAAAAAAGAAGAAGAAGAATGTCAAACTAAGTTTCATACCTCATAGTTTTGCAAGGTACTATTTTTTAATAAAAACATTTGAGTTTACCATGATCTCTAAATTAAAAAGTTTGATTAAACAAATAACCTTTACATTTGTTGAGGGGAGGAAACAGAAGGGTAAACAAACACTTATAGCACAATGTGGTATGTGTAATAATTGACATAGAAATATAATTCCATTAGGAGAACAGCATAATCACCAAGAAAGTTATCAAAGACCTTCCAAAGAGGTGAGATTTGAGCTAAGTCTTGAAAGAAGGGGGAAGCTTACCAGCTTTCTTTATATTCTTATAATCCTATGAAATAGAGGTTACTATGCCTGCTTTAGAGAATGCTTAATAATGTTTAATCAATGATCCAATGCAGCAGTTTCCAATTGCAATTTCATTGGCTTTACATTTTTATCATAGTGTTAAATTATCAAAATATTATATAACAGAATCAAAATACTGAAGAAGTAATAAATTTTAAAAATGTTATTTAAAGGGACATTCATCTATTCAGGCATTTAGTAAGCATTAACATGATCCTGATATGTTGGCACTTAGGTAGATGTTAAAGATTAGATAAAATCATATAATTCAAAAGGGAATCATTCAGTATCAACTATGTTTTAAAGCCAGTGATTCTCAAATTTCTTCCTCTACAAGAAACTCTTGTTAGTAACATCCCTTAATGCATGCAGTAATTTTGGGGAGTGAGAAAGAGGCAAAAACAAACAAGCAAACAAACAAAACAAACTCAGGGTCTTGCGAGGGGAGGAAACATAAATATTTTGTTTATTAAAGTACCCCCTGCCCCAGTAATTTAGGGTGTCATTATAAGGGAGTTAGAATCCCCCTAGCAAAATATAAAATACTGTGAAAGTCATTTTATATTCTTCAAAATAATTTTTTAGTCTACTAAAGGATTTCTCAACCTTGGCCTTATTGACACTCAGGCCAGATAAATCTTTGTAATAGAGTAGTGTCCTGTGCACTGTAGGATATTTAGCAGCGTCCCTGGCTTCTACATACTAGATGCAAGTAGCACCCTTCCCCCTCAAGTTTGGACAATCAAAAAAGGTCTTCAGGATTACCAAATGTAGCCCAAAATTACCCCCAGTTGAAAAATTAGCCAGGGGTGGTGGCACATGCCTATAATCCCAGCTACCCTGGAGGCTAAGGTGAGAGAATTGCTTGAACCCAGGAAAAGGAGGTTGCAGTGGGCTGAGATTGTGCCATTGTACTCCAGCCTGGGTAACACTGTGAGACTCCGTCTCAAAAAAAAAAAAAAAAAAAAATACCCCAGTTGAGAACCACTGGTCTAGCAGTGTTGTTGCCATTCAGCAAATGAGGGCTGATGTTTGGAGAGATTGAATAGACTCAAAATTCATACAACTATTAATTGATGGAGTCAGATATAGAACATAGATCACCTTGATTCCAAAGACCAACTGTACTGCATCTAGTTTCTTATGAAGAGTTCACATCCTAGAGGGAAAGTCATAGCTGTAAACCAACCTTATAAAATAATGTGACTGGGGCTCTAACTAGAGTCATCAGAAGGCTCTAGAGTCAAAAGGCTGTTCTGCCTGGGGTAGACAAGAAACAGTACATGTATTCATTTTCTACTCCCACAGGACAAACTACCACAAACTTAGTCACTAAAACAACACAGATTTATTATCTCACAGATTCTTTGGGTCAGGAGTCTGGGTATGGGTTAGCCAGGTCCTCCAGGTCTCACCAGGCTGAAATCAAAATGTTTCCCAAGGATGTGATTTCATTTGAAATTCAAGATCCCTTCAAAGCTCACTGGTTATTGAAAGAATTAATTTGCTTGTAGTTAGATGACCAAGGTCTCTGTTTTCTTGCTGGCTTTTGGTCAGGAACCATTCTCAGGTCCTTGCCATGTGGACTTCTCTTCTTAAAACATAGTAATGTTTCTCTCTTGCTGGTGACTTTTTAACACCAGCAAGAGAGAGAGTCTGTTGTTACCTTTTGTCTCTTTTGTGAGCCCATCTGGTTAAGTCAGACCCACTCAGGATATTCTCCCTTTGAGAAATTCAAAATCAACTGATTAGGTGGCCTTAATTACACCTACAAAATCCATTTTACCATACAACATAACATAATCATGGGAAAGAAATGCCATCATATTTGCAAATCTCACCCACATTCAAGAGGATGGGACTGTACAACAGCATAGGCCAATAGCAGTCATTTTGGAATTTTGCCTACAACATTAGGTAGTTCATAATACATGAACTCACTGTCTTCCTAGATTTCCAGGTGACCCCTGTAGTGCCTGACTTGGCATCTACCCTGGTCATCATATGCCTGGTTGCTCCCAGAAATACTCTCCCAGCCCCCGCAATCACTCCATTCTGCTTACCTTCTTTATACAAAATATTGCCTCCTGGATCCTGGGCAAAACCTAGTGCCTATTTGAATCTTCCTTTTAAAAGTTGGCTTCTCTCTAAGATGTTCCTCTGACCCCCAGACATAAAAGCAATTCCTGTGCACTGTGAGACTTTATGTTTACATAAATTGTCATACTGTTAGACAATTTTGCATGAATCATGTTAACTCACATGGTTTTATATACTAGTAATCTAACGAAGTGTGGCTTATTCCCATTTTTTAATAAGAAAATTTAATCAGCATTATTAAGCAGCTTTCCCAATGTCCTACAGCTCAAGGGAGTGACAGAGTCACAAATTCACATGGCTCCAAATTCATGCCTCTTCCAGGGCCCATTTAGTTCCATTTTATGGGGGGTAGTAGGGGAGCAGTGGTTGAGAAATTTATACTTCTCTTGCCCTGTTGCCAAGTGGCACCTCCTCCCTTCAGCATTTCCCTGCTCAACTGCCACAGCTATCTGAATAAATCCCATTTTAACTCTTTTTCTCATTGATACTTTTATTTAAATCTCATCTTCCCAATCTTCCAAGATCTTTTAGAAGAGAAATTATCTTTTTTTTTTTTCTATTGCCCAGGCTGTAGTGCAGTGACATGATCTCGGCTCACTGCAACCTCCGCCTGTTGAGTTCAAGTGATTCTCCTGCCTCAGCCTCCCTAGTAGCTGGGACTACAGGCACATGCCACCATGCCTGGCTCATTTTTTGTATTTTTAGTAGAGATGGGGTTTCACCATATTGGCCAGGCTGGTCTCAAATTCCTGACCTCGTGCTCCACCTGCCTCAGCCTCCCAAAGTGCTGAGATTACAGGCATGAGCCATTGTGCCCAGCCTAGAACAGAATCCAACTTCTTTAAAGTCCCAGCAGTGCCTACCTAGGCTTGCATAAATGACAATGCTTAAGAATTACTTGTATACATGAAAGATTTATTCCCTTATCACCCAATTAAATACTACCATTCAGAAAAAAATCCATAATCTAGGAAAAGGCAAGGGATGTGTGCATAAAACATCCTTTCCATGTGCTAGCATCCACAGCTAACTCTCTACAAGAAGCTGTAGATCAGTTCTGCTCGACTTCCACTACCTGTAGACTAGATATGGAACTTCATGCTCTGGTGTCTTTAATAATATTTTATTATATCAAAAAAGCTCTAGCTTCCCAGTGACATTTCTGTAAAGGAGTCTTTAATAGAAATGGGCTGTAAAGGGGCCTAACATTGACTCAGATGTACAAATAAACCTATACCAAGGTCTGGTATTTAGTGGTAGGGAGAGAGGGTGGGAGATTTCAAATCATATATTTATTAACAGATATTTTTTGAACTCTGAAAATGTGCCACTCTGCTAGGCACTGGAACTAATCACAGCTCAGAGGAGTTTACAGTCAGCAGATGTGGACAAAGACAGAGGAAATGGAATGTATCATGAGGAACTCCATGCAGGAAGGGAATGCAGGGTGTATGGGAGGACCCGATAACTCAATCCTGGCTTGGAGTTGAGGGTGCCAGTCAGGGAAGGCTTTCCAGTGATAATTCTATATTAGATGAGCCTTAAAAGAGAGATGGGATTTAGCCAAGGCAAGAAGCTAAAACGAGTGTTCCATTCAAAAACAAGAGCATGGACCCAGAATGCATGGGGAGAGTGCTAACACAGGAGGCTCGCTCAGATCTGGGAAGAGTCTTCAGGACTGGATAAAAAGAACTTGGATCTTCTTTATCCAGGAAGGAGCAAAAAAACATTAAAATACTTCAGGAAGGGAAGTGGCTTAAACATATCATCGTGGCTACAGAATAGAGAAGGATTGGAGTGGAACAGGCCTGGAAGTCAAGAAGGAAATCTGGGAGACTGGTAATTATCCAAGTGAGAGATGAGGACAAAACGGTGATAGACAAATCTGAGCAACTTTAGGATTAGTCAGTATCGGCAATCAATTGGATATGAAGGGGAAGGAGGTAAACATGTAAAGAATGACACTAGGACTCTGGCATAATCACCTGGGAGAACATTGGTGTTACTCATTGTTTTGGGGGAACCAGGAGGAGAGGCAGATTTAGGAGCTATGCAGGTCAATATTGAATATGCTGCATTGAATATGTTGTATTCCAGGACCTGATTCATGTAAACAAAGATGAAGGCAATAACAATAGTATAGGAGTCCTTCTTTTCCCTTGCAAAGGTATTCAGGGACAGATTTTATAGCAAGGGTACTATCTACCCCACTGCCAAGACCCCCATTTTCCTAATTGTTTAATGTACTTAACATTAAATGTACAGGGGTTCAAAAGCCTTTACCTCTCAACCAAAATGTGAAATCAAAGCACTGCATGAATTAAGTGTGTCTGTCTGCACAGATGTTGTGCCCACCACATCAAAGGCATTTCGCACTTGCCATAGGGGATGGCTTCATGACCTTGGAAATAAATTTGAAATGTATGGGCTCCCTGAAACCACAGAATCAACTGAATATGACTTGAATTATGGTAATGCATTATATTCACCAAGGAAAAAACCCAGTGCAAATTGGTGGATTTGAGGGTTTTTAACAAAAGGAATAAGAGACCCGCAACCAAAATTATTGGATGACAAAACAGATCATTTTCAAATCCTCAGTTAGCAAACTATATCTATATACATATATTGGTCTACAAAAATGTTCTCTCAGGCCATAATATTTTTTACTAGCTTTCCTCACATTTACCAATACCAGTCACACCTCTTTATCATACCCACACTTTCCTACAGAAATAACAGTTATGAAAACTGCTTTGAACACTATAATGCCCTGTATTGAACTAAGGTTACCAATAACATAAATCCAAGACCACACCTACTTGTTGGTAGCCAACATAGTAGATTTAAAAAAATAAAAAACAAAAACAACAAAACCACTAGCTGGCTAGCTGGTCTCCCTTCTTGTTAATATAGTAAATTACTTACAATGTTCCATTTTATTTTCCTTTCTACCATGGTTTTTGGGAGCTAAGAACCCCAAGTAAGTAATCTCATCCAGTCATAAAAATTACCCACAAAATTCCATCTTCTACACAGAAATTATATCCATTCTTATGATCACTTTTTAGTAACTATTTGTATATTTACATGATTTCCATGAATGAGAAAGCCTGTAGATATTTCTGTCCCCTGATCAAATTATGATTTTGGGCCTGATATAACTTTTTAAATAACAACCACTATTTATGCATGCCATACCGTGTGATGGACACCATGCCTAGCATCCATGAGCATTACCTTGTTTAATCCCTACAACAATGTTTTAATAGATATTACTTTCATTTTCTAGACAAGAAAACTGAAGCACAGAGAGGCTTAGTCTCAGATCACACAGCTAGCAAGAAGAAAAGCTGTGAGTTACTGTTATTGTATATTTTAATAACAGTAATATTTAATAAATGATATTTTTACAAATGAAGATGAAATATACTAGGATTGTCCATCAGATCAGTTGGTCAAACATTCTTCAAAATGCTGCCTTTAGAAAGGTTACCTAGTTCACTATACACAAACAGCCCACAGTCAGTCAATTGAAACATGGGCAAATGTTAAATATGTAAACAAGATGCTAAGCCCACCTACTTGCTTTAATCTCCAAGTCCATCCTAAAGCTATAAATTTTTAAAGATGTATACATAAGAGAAGATTAAATAACAATAATAATAATATCAGCTCTCCTTTAAAGAATGTCTAGCTGTATAACAGGTAAAGTTGAATGCTTTACCCGAATTATAATTTTTCATCTTTACAAGTCTGTGAAGAGGCTATTATTATCCCTATTCTGAAGATAAGAAAACTTGGGCTCAGTGTGATTATGTAGGTTGCATGAAGGTGATCAGCCAATAAGAAGAAATGGCCCTCGAACCTGAAGTAGAGATTTCTTATTCCTACTCTGCTTGCAGGTCTTATGCCCATGAAACCCGATACCATAGTGTGCCCTCACAAAACATTTTATAAAGCTCAGGTACTTCCCTGAGATGTTGTTGAAAACCCTGGGTAACTGAATGTCCATTTTATGCCTTCCATGTGTTAGCAACACTATAAAAGTTAAATTCATTGGCATCTGTAATATAAGAACTAATGGGATCAGTATTCTTTGAAAATTATGCTTTCTTTCCAAATGTCACCTTATGTTCCAGACATATTTTCAAAAATGAATGTTCGGGTTTTAAAGAGGGACTAAACAAAATTGACAATGTAATTTTATCCAGGTATAAAAAGAAAAAAGAAAAAAAAACACAATCTCTTGCCTTATGGGTTACTCCACCAGTCAGGCCGTGACAATAATTTACTATTCTGGAATATAGTTATTCTTCCAATTTTGACATAACTGCCATGTTATTTCACTCACATATTCTTCTGTCTGTCCCAGTAGCCAGAGGCCATTTTTCATGCCATTCATTTGCATCAGAAATTACAGGTTTTGATACCACTGCTACAGCCTGTGTCTTAACTTTGAAATATACTGTAACTAAACCTCTAATGTGGCTAATCTAGTTCATGATTCAATATGACTGCCGTTCTGGTTCCCTGAAAGAGCTGCCGCTGACAAAAACGCCACCCTGTGCCATGCTGAGGAACTCCTTAGGGCTCAGCTCCCAGCTCAAGTTGAAAGAGGTCCCTAAGTAAACAGCCATCTGAGCCTCTTCCTATCTGGGTCAGGTCACCAATTTATTCTGCGACCTTGGTACCATTGAGCCTCCTCTCCACACCTCTTTTTTTTTAATGATCATAAATTAGAAAAGCACAAACATAGTTTCTTCATTTCTTTCTCCTTTCTGCCTTTCGGGCTCCTGGAGATGTAATGAGATCTTTCCAAGGGCTCTGATAGGGACAGGCACTGACAGTCTTCTCACCACCAGCTCCGGCAAAGGGTCAGGGCTTTCCTGGATGCTCACGGAGTACATCTCAATCATCCAACAGGATGGGTGGAAGCAAAAACTGCCCAAGATGGGGAGAGTCACAGGCTTCCAAGTTGGAAGGATCTTACAGATTATACACATACTTCTCATTTTCCAGAGGCACAAAGACTTAAGCAAGCTCAAGGTCACCCAGTGTGCTCCTAATTAGTTAATTATTGAATCCCTTCATTCAGCAAACATCTATGGAGCACCTACGTAGAAACCACATGGAACAGAAAAGGTGTGTGCAACAGAGCAGATTACAAATTACAAATCCAAATGCTACAGGATTTCAAGGTCTAAGATGAAGACCAACATGGTGGTCAGGAAGATCACAAAGAGGAGGCAGGATCTGAATCATGAATGAAGAGGAGAGGGGCTCCAGGTAGCTCAAATCTGGGGGCTCTGCCACTGGCAAATCCAGGAAGGACTGACTAGGAATAGAGTTGACCAGCACAGAGATGCTTAGATACCTTGGGGTGGCACAGAATCATGATTAGGAATATGGCTGTGGCAAATCATTCCTTATCTGCAAAATGGAAAATAGGAATAAATATGCCTATTTTACGCCGTGGTAAGAGCAATAAAAGGAACTGATATATGGTAAGCTCTTTAGCATAGTAAATAGCACTTAATAGTCACTTGACAAACTGTAGCTCTTTTTATTACCTGACAATGCTGACAACCATCTTGGTGGCTTCGTGTCTCCTTGTTGCTGTGCATAAAATGAAAATAGTCTTGAGAGGTATACGCTAGCCAAGAAATACCGAGTAAACTCTTGCAAACTTTCCAGTCTTCCAGGGACAAGAAGCCAGATGAGTCAGTTTCCCACCAGATATTGACCCCTTGGACTTCAGAGCAGCTGAGCAGTGGTCTCAGCTGTTCACTCCAGTGTGCAGGTGAAATATCCTTCTCTCAGCATGCCAGGATGTGGAAGAGTCAGGAAGCATGGAATAAGAACCAAGCAAAGGGACAAAGTTTTATGCAAGGTTGAATATGCTTATCAGTACATGATAGGTCTCTGGCAGTAAGCATGTTTAAGGGAAAACAATAAGGATTTATTAAATATTTACTTTGTGTCAGGGACATTTAATTTTATCTTTTCTTCAGTCCTCAGAGTATTCTCAGAAATACTCTAAGCAGCATGCCATGGATTTACTTCTATCTGAAATACTCAATATGCATTTAAACTTTGATTTAAACGAATTACAGCCCATAACTATCCTCCCTTTACATTTTTTGTCTTCTTCCTCTGCTATTCCGTATAGTAAAGGCAATTAACTCAAGCTGCACATTAAACTTATCTGACGGACTTTTTAAAAATTCTAGTGTCTGAGTGTCAGCCCAAAGTTTTGATTGGAAGGGCTTGGAGTTTGTCATAAGCATCCATATTTTCTGGAAGACTGCCCCACTTCTTAGGCAACTCCAATGGACATGCAGGGTTAGAGTCTTTGCAAGAGGATTCTAACACCTTCTACATTGTGCTCAATCAATTCCTCCAATTTAATACTACATTCAAAAGCTGACTGTTTGAGACTGGTCAGTATCTGTTTGAGTCCCAGAGGAACATATGAACAGAGACGCCATTTGCAACATAAAGAGACAGCAGCCTTAACTCTCCTAGGAATTTTTACAAGTACTAAAGTGGAGATGTAAAAAAAAATCTGTGTCTATTCCTCCCTGTACACCCAACACACACATCTCTAATGCAGAAGTATACAGTATAGCCACAACTTACATGCTGCTAAGTAATCACAAATTGCAATAAATGGCATTTTCTGTTATGTGGCAGGTAATGGATTGTTCTGGAGTGAATGCAAGTCCATACTTCATCCAAGGACTGTGCTGATGCTATAAACTAACGCTCACAATTTAAGCAGTTAGTCTATGGTAGTTTAATTCTGAGAGTGAATTTCAGGGTGGTGTTCAATTTGGTGACCGTCTATTATTTCAGTTGAAGCATAATTAACTTGACATATATAAGAAGAACCAAGAGAAATGGTTTCAGGGACTTTTGCCCTTTCTCCTACCTTCCTAACCTCTTGCTGCTTTTCCATGTTACTCTCCAGAATGATCGTTTCCTGCTTCAGAGGCAGACTGGGAACAAGGAAAGGTTGTTTCAGAGACAGTTGGCACCATGTCGTTTTCACTGCAAAGCCTCAGCTTCAGTGAAACAGGCTAGAGACTATTGTATTTGCCACAACCCATCAGATAATTCGTCTATCAGAAGTGCAGTGGCCTGAGTGACCAAATCTGAAGGCTGCCGCGGAAAGGGAAAAATCCTTTTGAAGATTTGGTTTCCCTCATTGCCACAAATCTCTTTGTCTGTGTTCATCTTCTTTAGCCTCCTATGTCATGGAGAGATTTCTTTCCTTTCTTAGAAACTGTCTATCTATGAGATGGAGGAAAACCAAAACAGAGAGAACTCTTGGACAATGATCCTGTGAATCTTCATCCACTCAGAATCCACAAACTGAAACTAAGCCTTTCAAACACAGACAATTCTTACCACAGACTTTAAGAGAAAAAGCAGAAATCCATTTACTCTAGCAAAATGTCTGACTTCATCAGACTGAAAGTTTCTCAATGACAAATTCTTCCAACTTTTCTGTGTTTAAGAAATGGCTAAACAGGTGGTATTGGTTTGATTAATATTAGAAGAGTCAAAACCTTTACACGTTAACGTTATAGAAAGAGCAAAATATAATCAAGACTCAGTCTACAATAAAGAATCCATGATGCCACAGCCTTATTTTTCTTGAATTCCAAATGCAGATAGAAAGATTAAGTCAAATTATAGAGACATTAAACAATGATAAAGGGTTAATTTGCCAAGACATAACAATTCTATATGTATATGCGCTGAACAAAACTGCAAAATACATGAATCAAAAACTGGCAAAACTAGACCAAAAAAACATAAATCCGCAATTATACCTGGAGAATTCAATGCTCTTCTCTTAGTAGAAAGTAGAACTAGTGGTCAAAACACCATCAAGGATACAGAACTGAACAACATCATCAATTTACTGGATCTAGTATGTATGGAATTGCACCAAACAGCAGCAGAAAGTCCTTTTTTTTTAAGTTACATGGAGCATTCACAAGATAGGAAATATCCTGAGTTATCAAACAAATCTTAAGACAAGGTATATCCTCAGATCACAATTCAGTTAAACCAGAAATTAATAAAAGAAACAACAAGAAAATATTTACACACTTAGAATTAATGGCACACTTCTAAATAATCCATAGTTCAAAACAGGAGTCTAAAGAAAAATTTGAAGAATCAGAAAATATTTTGAGCTAAATAAAAATAAAACTACAGCATATCAAAATTTCTGTGATGTATCTAAAAAGTGCTTAAAGAGAAACTTATAGCATTAAATGCTTCTGTTAGGAAAAAGGAAAGATTACAAATAAACAATATAAGCTTACACTTTAAGATAATAGAAAACAAAGCAGAAAGAGAAAAATAATGAAATTGAAAACAGAAAACTAATAGAGAAAATACATGAAATCAAGAGCTGCTCATTTGAAAAGCAAGATTGATCAACCTCTACCAAGACTAACAAAGGAAAAAAGAAGGAAAGAAACATAACTCACTAATATCAGGAATAAATGGAAAGATATCACTACAGACTCCATGGCCATTAAAAAGAAAATGAGGGCATATTATGAACAACTCTGTGCACATAAATTTGCCAACTTATATAAAGGGGATGAATTCTTCAAAAACCACAAACTATCAAAGCTTACTTAAGATGAAATAAATAACATGACTAGTCTGATAAGATAAATTTAATCTGTAATAAAAGCAGTCTTCAAAAAATGAACTTCCAGGCCCAGATGGTTTCACTGCTGAATTCTACCAAATTCCATCTCTATACTAACTGTTTTTCAGTCTATAGAGGGAATGCTTCCCAGTACATTTTGTGAGGCCAGTGTTACTCTGATACTATTACCAAACAAAAATAGTACAAAAGAAGACCATAGACCAATAACCCTTATGGACAGAAATGCAAAAATCCTCCACAAAATGTCAGTAAATTGAATGCAGTGATATATAAAAAGAATAATATATCATGATCAAGTGTGGTTTGTCCTGGCAATCCAAGGCTGGCTCAATATTTGAAAATCAGTGTAAATGTAACTGTCTAAAGGGGATTTTAACATGATTCAGTAAACTGATGCAGAAAAAGCATTTGACAAAATTTGACATGTATTCATGATTTTTAAAAACTCAACAAGAAGAAACAGAAATAATTTTCTCAACCTGATAAAAAAAAAAAAACTATAAAAATAACCTGTAATCCTAGCAATTTGGGAGGCTGAGGTAGGTGAATTGCTTTAGGTCAGGAGTTTGAGACCAGCCTGGCTAAAATGGCAAAACCTCATCTCTACTAAAATTACAAAAGTTAGCCGGTCATGGTGGTGCACACCTATAAGTCCAGCTACTCAGGAGGCTAAGGCACGAGAATTCCTTGAACTCAGGAGGCAGAGGTTGCAGTAAGCCAAGATCACACCACTGCACTCTAGCCTAGGGAAAAAAAAAAATCTATTAAACACCTATAGCCAACATTATACTTAATGGTGAAAGACTAAATACTTTTCTACTTTGATCAAGAACAAAATAAGAATTTTCACTCTTACCACTCCTATTCAGAAATTGTACTGGAAGTCTTAGCCAGTGAAATAATGTTAAGAAAAAGAATAAAGAGCATACAGATTGGAGAAGAAGGAATAAAACTGTCACTATTCACAGATGAGATACAGAGTGTATAAAAAGAAAATCTCCAGAAATATATATTTTATATATATAATATATATACATATATATATTAATTTCCCAAAACTAAGTGAGCTTAGTCATGTCACAGGATGAAAGGTCAACACTCAAAAATCAATCCTATTTTTATATACTACCAATGTAAACTTGGGAGCCAAAATTTTCAAAAATATTATTCATAATAACTCCAAAAAATTAAATACTTAGGAAAAAATCTAACAAAACATATACAAAATTCTTATGCAAGAAACTACAAAATGCTGATTAAATAAATTAGAAAAGAGAGAGACATATTTTGTTCATAGATTGGAAGACTCAACATAGTAAAGATATCAACTCTCCTCCAATTAATCCATAGGTTTAATTCAGTACTAACCAAAATCCCAGTAGGATATTTTTTTTACCTGTAGACAAGATGACATTAAAATGGATGTAGCAAGGAAAAAACTAGAATAGCTAAAATTTTGTAAAAGAAGATTAATAATAGAGGAGTACTGCTATGCAATTTTAAGCCTTACTATAAAGCCACAATAATCAAGAGAAGAGGTGTGAAAGGACAGACACATATATCAATGGAAAAATAGATGGAGAGTCTAGAAACAGCCATACAAATACACACTGTTTTAACAAAAATATAAAAGCATCCAATGGGGGAAAAATGATAGTCTTTCAACAAATGATCTTGGAAAAATTGGATACCCATAAGCAAAAAAACAATAAACTTCAACCTAAACTTCACCTCACATGTCATCCAAAAATTAACTAAATGAATCATATAAATAAAATGTAAATCTATACAACTTCCAGAAGAAAAACACTGTAGAAAACCCTTATAGCCTAGTGATAAGCAAAGTTTTTTTAAGCACGACACCAGAAGCACAATACATAAAAGAAAAAAATTGATAAACTAGTCTCCATCAAAATTAAAAATATTTGCTTGGTGAAAGTCACTCTTAAGAGGAGTAAAAGTTATGCAACAAACTGGAAGAAAATATTTGCAAGTCATACATGTAACAAAGGATACACATCCAGAATCCATAAAGAACTCTCAAAACTTATCATGAAGAAAACAGACAACTCAAATTTTTGAAGCATTAGCAAAACAAACAGACACTCACCAAAGAGGATACAAACATGGCAAATAACAATACAAAAAGATGTTTGACATCATTAGTGATTAGGAAAATTTACATTAAAATCATAGAGTTATCTCTACTTATTAGAATGGCTAAAATAAAAAATACTGACAATACCAAGTGCTGATTAGGATGCAGAGTAACTGGAACTCTCATATACTACTGGTGATGGTGCAAATTAGCACAGCCATTCTGAAAGCAGTTTGACAATTTCTTGTAAAGTTAAACATGCATTTACTATGTGACCAAGCAATCTCATTCCAGAGTATTTACCCTAGAGAAATGAAAACTTATGTTCACACAATAATCCATACACAAAAGTTTATAGCAGCTTTGTTCATAATTGCCAAAAATTGCAAAGAATCCAAATGTCCGTCAACAGGTAAATAGATAAACTGTTAGTACATCCACACAATGGAATGGAACAATAAGAAGGAATGGTAAAGGGAAGAATAAAGAGGAACAAACTATTGAAAACACAACTTGGATGAATTTCAAAGGTATTATGCTGAGTGAAAGAAACCAGTTTCAAAAGATTACATATTGTAAAACTCCATTTATATAAAATTTTCGAAAAGACAAAAAGCTATACAGATACAGAATAGTTCCACGGTTGCCAACAGTTACAGGTTGGAGAGAATGTTCTTTTAAAAGGCTTGTACAAGAGAGTTGTTTGGAATAATGAAACTATTCTGTATTCTGCTTGTGCAATAGTTATATAAATCTGTACTTGTGCTAAAATTGATAGAACTGCAGAATAATAAAATACATATGTATATAACATTCATGTAGTATTTCTAATATTATGTGTTTATATATTATACATAAATGTGTTACTGTGTTTTAAGATTTCCTTCTTGAAACACAACACAAGGAATAGCACATCTTTGGAAATAAACTGAAGGATTATAGTTATGTTGGTGTTTTCCTACTCATCCTGAACTCCATAATCCATTGATTTCTGTTAACAGTCAAAGCTGGCTGCAGAGAAAGGAGGCTATGGGGCTGACTTTCCTTGTACATAGAAAGTCCCAAGCAGCTTTAAATGGAAGAGTTGCTGGGTCTTGCCATGCAGGCCAAAGTTACGGGAGGATGCACAAACTCTGGTACAGTCAAGAAATTAAACCAAAAAGCCTTTTTCAAAATTGCAAAGCTCTCAAAGTGGTAATTACAAACTGTTAACAGTGAGTCATGTCTAGGTCTGAATCAGCTTATGATGTGTTTCCCTTAAGGCAACTGAAGAAATGGGAGTTAGAAGAATGGGAAAGAACAAGGAAAGGTAATTTTGAAGTAGGGGTACAGTTTCAAGACAGCAGATCTGAGTGGAATTTTGTAGTCAAAATAATCACAACAGACAGATAACTAGTCAGAAGAAAAAGGAGGCAGAAGACTTGGACAAACACTTCACAAGAAAAAAACATTCAAATGGCCAATAAATACATGAAAGTACCCAACCTCATTAGTCATCACAGAACTGCAAATTAAAACCACAAAGTGATACTACTACACACTCCCAGAATTTCTAAAATGAAAAAATACACACCAGATATTGGCAAAGACGTAGAGTAACCAGAACTCGCATCACTCCTAGTGGGGGTGTATATTAGTATAAACACTTTGGAAACTGATTTGACATTGTCAAGTAAAGCTGAAATATGCATATCCTCTGACTCAGCAGTCTCCCTCCCAGGGAGACACTCAACAGTATTATGGTTGTATTTTTACCAAAATATGAGTATTCGAATTTTCATTATAGCACTATCCATAGGAGCACTGTATGTTTCCTTCTGCTACTGTAACAAATTACCACAAACTTGGTGGTTTAAAAAACACAAATTTATTATATTATTGTTTTTAGGTCAGAAGTCCAAAATTAGTCTTATGGGTTAAAATCAAGGTGTCAGTGAGCTACACTCCCTCTGGAGAAGCTAAGAGTGAATCTGTTTCCTTGCCTGTTCCTGCTTCTAGAGGCCAACTGCCGTCTTTATATTTTGGCCCCTTTCTCCAGCTTCAAAATGCGTCCCTCTAACATCTGCTTCCATCATCCTATCTCCTCTCTGAATTTGACTCTCCCACCTCTCTCTTATAAGGACTCATGATTATATATCCAGGCCTGGATAATCCAGGAAAGTCTCCCCATCTCAAGATCCCTAACTTAATCACATTTGCAAAGTCCTTTTTGCCATGTAAGGTAACATATTCACAGGAATGAGGACATGGACATCTTTGGGGAGCCATTATTCTGTCTGCTACAGAGCCCAAGCAAAAATTTGCTTAATGTCCCAGCAACAAAAGAATGAAAAACTGTATATTTGTGTACTGGAATACTATAATGGCAATGAGAATGAACACCATTTGATGGCATGCACTATTATAAATGAATCTCACAAGCATAATATTGAGGGAAATAAGTCAGACACAGAAGACTGTATGAGTCCCTGTGTATAAAGTACAAAAAAAGGCAAAACTGACCTATGGTAGAAGTCAGGATACTGGTTACCCTGGATGTGGGGATTCATGATTGGGCGGGAACTTTTGGGGAAGTTGATGGTGTTTGGTTCTTGACCTGGAAGCTAATTCATGGGCATGTTATTCATCTGAAAACTTCATCAAGCTATACACTTATGATATATGTGCACTTTCCCGTTTGTATATTTTATTACAGCTTTTACCAACAAAGAAGAAAAATAGGGTCCTGTGAGTATAAAGGCCCCCCAAAAATGTTGTAACTTACTGCTATGGGAAAAACTTAAGCTTCAGAATCAAATAGGCAGGACCTAGAATCACAGCTCTTTACCGGTTCTGTGATCTTCTGCACATTATTCAATCTCTTGGTCCTCCGTTTCCTCCTCTATAAAATAGGGACAATAACACTTCCTGCCTCACAACCTCACTGGGTTGTTGTGATGTAACATATGGGAAAACAAGTGAAATGTAACACGGGCTGAGTAAATGCTACCTCCTCTGCTTTGCTTTTAAATCTGTTTTTCAGCAGAGCAAATATACAACAGAAGTAAGAAAAGAAATAACCATCTCAGAAGCTGTATGCTTTTTTATTTTCAACTCCATGTTTAAAAAATATTTGCCAAGCACTGTCGAAGTTGCTCCACACTCTGTAAAACTGGTGAAGTAGTTCTTTGTTTCTTTATAAACACCACCTATTTCTTTATAAAACTGCCAGTTGCATTGTGAAAATCCTTTTTACAAAGGTGAGCCACTTGAGATCATGAGAGCTAAAACATGTGCAAGAATTACTCAAGGAGCAGGGTGGAAACACAGCCACTCCAGACTTCTACCCACAAAGCAAGCACAGCCTAGTTCATCTATCCTTGTGACTAGAAGGGATATCTCAAGATCAAAACAAACTTACATCTCGTCTACATTGCCCTACAGTAGGTCATAAGAAAGAAAGATGAAAATAAAGACAGAGAGTGGGTTTCCCTTGAAATACAAGAACACGGTGTATTTGAGACCAGAAGTGTGATCTGGAGACTTAGAAGCCATTTAAAGAGTTTTGGGCTCTTGGAGTTATTGTGCTTGCGTCAAGGTCACTCAGACCCAGACCCACATGCAGTCTGGTTTACAATCATCTTTTTTAAGTCATGGTTTACATTTCCCATTCCCAGCCAGAACCTTTTATTTGTAATGTTTAGTTCTTTTTTTCTTTTTTTCTTTTTTTTTGAGATGGAGTCTCAGAGTCTCACTCTGTCACCCAGGCTGAAGTGCAGTGGTGTGATCTCAGCTCACTGCAACCTCTGCCTCCAAGTTCAAGCAATTCTCTGCCTCAGCCTCCTGGGTAGCTGGGATTATAGGCGCCTGCCACCATGTCCAGCTAATTTTTTTGCATTTTTAGTAGAAACAGAGTTGCACCATCTTGGTCAGGCTAGTCTTGAACTCCTGACCTCCTGATCTACCTGCCACGGCCCTCCAAAGTGCTGGGATTATAGGCGTGAGCCATCATGCCTAGCCTAGTTCTTTATTTGTATTTTCTCACTTCATTTTCACTCCCATTAGTATTATTTCAGCATCATTTAATTTTTGATTCAGATTTGGGTTACTTCTCCAGCCCTATCTTGCATCCTCCCCTCTTCAGATTCTGCTCCCCAAATTTCCCCATTCTCTTTTTCTCCAAGTACCTTCTCACTCTCTCTCCTCCATGCTCCTCCAGCTTAACCCTCCTGCATGCTTCCCTGTACGCACCTCCACAGGGAAAGCTTGACATCTTCCTCCAAGCCTGCATCATTTCATCACACATCCAGGGAAATCTTAATAATGCATTTATTATGTGCACGCTATCTCTTTATCTACCTGTTCCATGCCCTAGATTGTGCACTCAATCAGAATAAAGACTGGGTAATTCTCTCCTTCCTTCCCAGTGCCTCGTTTAGAAGGCGTTCCATAAATGTTTGTCGAATGAATGAATGTCTATCTGATGCTACCAGCTATAGGCACCAGGTAGCATCCCCTGTCTTTTATTTTATGTATAGATTGACAGTCTCTTGTTACAAAAGTTATCAAATTCCATTTTTAACACAATGGTGCCTTATTTGTTACTCAGATAACTACTACCAATAAGCCATTAGCCCTTTGTTCACTCTTCTCTCTCCCCTTAAACAGAATACCTCCCTTATTCTAAAGCAATCTTCATGATATATTTAGACCTTTCTTATCTATACAATCAGTAATTTTAAACCAAATGAAGAAAGAAACGCTATGAGAACTCCAGGTAACTAGTGAGGTAAGTTTTGCTTTATCTTTACCTTAAAGTCTAAAAAAAAAAAATTGCTTCCCCAGGGCTAAGTAATTATCCTTTCTGTGGGTGCAGTGACTTTGATAGAAGAGGCTAAAGATCTGTGTACGGTAGCCAGGCCATTATGTGTAGATGTATTTTTTACTTAGTGATGGTGGCTGTTATTTCTCTTTTCCTCACTTCCAATTAGAAAAAAAAAATCTAAATTTCAAAAATGTAAGCCATTCGCCTTAACAAAGTACAAATTCAACTGAATTCCAAGGGAAACATGAGTATTTATTTCAGACATGAGCTCAATTCTGAACATAAAAGCAGATGAGACACCTCTCCAGATAGAGCTGCTGTAAACTGCTAGAGTAGTGTAAATCCGTGCTTGAAAAGGCAGCAATAATGCAAGGATCACTTCTTCCCAGTAAACAGCAGTCATGATAAGACCAGTCTTACTCTCATTGGAAATGAACCCAGGCAGTCTGGTTCAGAGCTTCTGCAGCCTCTCAGACAATAAGTGCAGTCCAAACAATCTTTGCAAAGACCCTAGAAGAACAGAACACAGACTGCTCTTTTCAGAAATTTAGTGATCACAGGAATTGTGAGAGATAGGGAAGTTGCATGAAAGAAAAGCAGGGCTAAGAAAAAGTATTTTCAGCGAAGGAGTTTGGAGCCTGATTTTAGCTTGACAGGAAAGAGCTAAGGGAGAAGGAGAGATTAAAGATAAGAGCAGTGGGGGTAGCAGGTGGTGGAAATTCCCCTGCCCCCTGCCAGAAGGCTGTAATGCATGCCAGGCTGAAAAGGGGTAGACAGATTCGACTTTTAAAGGCGATGAGACTCAGAAACAAGAAAAAGGAATGAGCAGAACATGGGTAAAGATAAAAATAAATTTTGAATCAGAGACAAGGGAGGTTGAGAGTTCACCGTATATGGCTTCAAGGATCGCTGTGAAATAGGAGGTAATTTCATATGCTGAGAGGGAGGGAAGTGGAGGGCTGGGGATTGAGCAGTGTAAAAAGGCCCTAGAACACCTGCTCAGAGGAACAAGATGTGTAGGTAAGAGAGATAAGTACGAGGCTTGCCAAAATTTACTCAAGACTGCAATTTGGGAGCAATTTTACTTGTGCTTCGGTGAGCAAGGCCCTGAGAAAAAGGAGTTTGGGGTTTGACACTTTTTTCTCCCACATAATTACTGCTTGATACCAGGGAGTTTATTAAAGCTCTCTTGCTTCATTTCCCCTATAAAACAAGTTAATAATACTTGCCCCTTTCCTACCCCATAGGTCTTTAACAAGCATTAATTAATATCTTCAAAGTGTCCCAAGTGCCTTGGGAAAGCACTGTACATGATTTTTTTCATCGTATCTATTATTCTCACAATTGCATTTCCATACCCTCTGTTTAGAACAAGTTGGAATACAATCTTAACAGCTTCCTCCACTTTATTCCAAAGTATGTGTATGTGTTAAGACTATCTGAAATCAACTGTTGAGAGGCATCAGAAGCGAACAACAAAATCTAAAATGTTATACCGCTGCCATTACACCCAAAAGAAGCAATATTAGGAGGCATTGCAGACAAAACTTGCAGTCTTTCTAGAATTCATTGATCCATGGATATGTAATGAATCAAAGCAAAGGATTTCAAACTGGTCCTCCCTAGTAGACAAAATCCCATAACTATTAGTGAAATGCACAATGCAGTAATATTGAATACTTCATTGCATAATATAACAATATCTCAATGCTAAGGAATCCATTATTCTACATCATAATTTTTCCAGCTTTATTGTTTAACGTAATCCAAATCCCTTCTTTCCTCCCTTTATCTTGGTCTTCAACAAATCTGTATTGATCATCTATATGTGCAGGAAGCATGTTAAGCCTGAGACAGCGTGCGTAGCACCCACCTAGCTATGCCTGCCCTTCCCTTTCATTAGCTAAAATGCTGTCATCCCTTTATTTTTATCTCTTTTTGAATGGAGCTTAGATAAGTAGAACTGAAATTCTATACAAATGTATTAGCCCGTTCTTGTACTGCTATAAAGAAACACCTAAGCCTGGGTAATTTATAAATTTATATTTATAAATTACACCTTTATAAAAGGTGTAATTGGCTCGATTCTGCAGGCTGTACAGGAAGCATGGCCGCTTCTGCTCAGTTTCTGGGGAGGCCTCAGGAAACAATATCATGGTGGAAGGTGAAGCAGGCACATCTTCCACGGCGACAGCAGGAGGAAGGTGAGGTGGAGGTACTACACACTTTTAAACAATAAGATCTCATGAGAACTCACTGTCATGAGAATAGCAAGAAGGAAATCCACCCCCATGACCCAGTTACCTCCCACCAGGCCCCACCTCCAATACTGGAGATTATAATTCAACATGCAGTTTGGGTGGGGACACAGATTCAAACCATATCAACCAATGCCATCTTTGTTGTGTTGACATTATTTGTTGGTATTGGTACATGGAGTCCGCAGCAGCATCTCTGATACCAAGAATTCGCTAGCCTTGATCCAAATGGCTGCTTCATAGGCCATAAAATTACTTGGATGAAACCATCAGAGCCTCATCTATGGATAAAGGTCACTTTCACAAGTTGATTTCTGATAACAGCAGCTGTGTGTTTATAGGATGTAGTTGCTATGGTGATATGGGGAGAGGAGAGGAGAAAGTTTTTCCTTTACATAAAGTTTTGCCAAAGTTTGCTCCTTTGCACTTAAGTTGAGCTATTATATGGAATAATTGATTTCCATGACACAGAATTGAGTTTTGACGTCAGAAGAGTTTCTTCAGATTCTGTAAGCCAGACTTAGATTTTGCTCTTCTACACTATCCAAGATGCCAGGATATAGCAAGGCTATAGCTGGCTGGATGGACAGAGTGGGGTAGAAGGAGGAAAACAGAATCCTGTTACAAAAATTGGTAAACAAAACAAAATCTCAAAGCTGAAGTCATAAAACTAGCAATATGGCATTTCTAGTCCACGAGTTAACGTGGCTATGAGTTAGGTTTTGTGAAGTGGAATTTGTCTTGAACCTCCAAAACAATGTAGAGAGAGCTCAAGATTCTTGTGACCATTCCACAAGTACAGACAGCAATAAAATTGCATGCGTAGACATGTGACATGCTCATAATTCCTTTTACAATTTCTCAAATTTGTATCATCTAAAACTATCACAAAGAAATCCAGTATTTTTTGTGTTTTACGTTTGAGTTGTTATGCTTGAGACTAATTCCACAATTACTATAACCCTGATGGAAATCAAGTTCAAATATTTTCCCAAAAGAGCTCACAAAATAAAATTGTCACCAATGTTCAGACATTCTGTCCCAAAATAATAATAGCATAGCAAAGGTGAGGATAAAGAGACAGATGCAAATATAAAAACCAAGCCAAGCAAGGGAGAATAACCAATTAGAGCCACTGTAATTTACATATAGAGAGAGTTAGGATTTCTTAAGTCACAAGCGTAGCAGGCTATTTTCCTATGACAGTAGCAACATCTCCCATTGCACATGTTTTCCTAGAAATCTGCCATTTTTCCAGCAAGATGGAAGTCTACGTCCCCTACCCTTGAACCTGGGCAGGTTTTTGTGACTAGCTGACCAATCAAGTATGTCAGAAGTGACACTATGTGGCATCCAAGGCTGGCTCATACAATGCCGCCCACATTTACCTTGCTCTCTGAGGATACTCTATCTAGAATTCAAAAAGCATGTACCAAGGAAGCCTAAGCAGACCATGCAGAGGTCCCCATGGAGAAAAGCCAAGTTGCCTGCCCACATTCCATTCACCTCCCCTATGTTTTGTATATATTAAATTCCCCATTCTGTTTTCTAATTAACTATCTTTTTTTGTTTGAATCACTGCAGCTTTATGAGATGTTTACTACCTGTTAAGGGAACTTGCCACTCAAGCTTCTTCATCTAATTAGCTATTCCTGTCCAAATTAAAAACTATAAAAATTAAGGATATGACCCTTTCAGTCATACAAGAGCTCAAGAGGTCCATTATATGATACAGTGATACAGTTAATAAAAATGTATCATACACATTAGCCTTCTGTGTCCGCAGATTCTGCACCTGCAGATTCAACCAACTGTGGATCAAAAATATTTTGAAGAAGAAAACAATAAAAAAAATACAACAATTAAAAATACCAATGTTTAAAACACAATGTAACTATTTACATGGTATTTACATTGTACTAGGTATTATAGTAATCTTGAGATGATATAAAATATGAGGATGTACATAGGTTGTATGCAAATACTATACCATTTTATACAAAGGACTTCAGCATTTGCAGATTTTGGTATCTGCAGGGGGTCCTGGAACCAATCTCTCACAGATACTGAGGGATAACTGTACTTGAAAGTGGCCAAAAGAATAGATTTTATGTGTTCTCATCATATAAAAAAAAAAAAAACTAAATGAGATAATGCATATGTTACTTTGATTTTGCCATTCCAAAATGTGTACATCAAACATGTTGTATACTATATATATATAATTTTTATTTTCCATTAAAAAATAAATTCACATGAATGATTTTAAAAGCTATTAAAATTATATATACATATCTATGTAAATATACATAATGTTAGTTTCCTAGGGCTGATGAAATAAAGTCATATTTTTTGGAGGACATAATTCAGATGAGATGGGGTGCATTCAGGGTGGGATGGCCATAGATGAGGACATAATTCAATCTTACACATACGCACATACACACACACACTGTGGAAAACTTTGCTATATGGTAAGTGCTAAGAATCTCAATTAAGTTGTTTTCTAAATGATAAAGCAATTTTCCCTCAACACATTAATTAAGTCATTCTCTTTATATTATTAGAGTTATCTCCTCTACCACATATTAAATTTTAATATGTTCTATGATCGATTTGAACATTCCATTATGATCTTTTTTTTGTCTACTTGCCCAAACACCACATTGCTTTACTTATTATAGTTTTATAATATGTTTTCTTAACCTGCAGGATAAGTACCTCTCATTGTTCTTATTTTCCACAATTGCCTAAGCTGTTTTCACCTGTTTATTGTTCCAGATAATTTCAGAGATGCTTTCTTGAGTTTCATCAAGAATTGGGATGATATTAAATATACATACTAATCTAGGAAAGATACAAACTCCCATTTAACCTGAAAAGACTGCCCAGGCTGGTAGGGCTGGGAAGATGGGCCTGAGCTTTTCAGTCCCTTTAGTCCCCAGAAACCCACCTCCCATCCCCTACAGACTCCTGTTGCATCCATAGATGGCATCCACAGCTCCTATTTATAGCTTACCAGGCTTCAAGGAAACTACATGGCAAATCCTTTGAACTCTGCCTTTAAACCTGGCTGCCCTTTATATTTCCAACCCTCTATACTGTTTTCCTGATCTCAGGCCATCTGTATCTTCTTTAAAATGGGCCTGGTTTCCTTGTAGCCAACCCAGCCCACCAACCTTCTGTTTGCCACATCCTTTCCTATCCTAGAGGATTCCAGAGACCACATGGGCCAGTTCATGGTGCAGACGGGCTCCAAAGGCAGCACACAACCAAGCTGTAAGAACAGGCTCAGGAAGACAATGAGATAAAATAAGGTGTACAAACCCAAAGGTCTCGGGACGTGCAACACAGCAAGGCTAACATGGCATCCTCTCATCCTTTCTTAATTTGATGACACAGGAGTGCTGGCTACAACTACTGAGTGCCTGTTACTTCTCTATTCCTGACACTGTTCAAAAGGATAGAAAAGGGGCTGGGGGTGTCCTATCAACAACCAAAACATTTTTCCTCCTTCACAAGTTAGTTTCCTTGCTGCAGAAAAACAAAACGTGGACCTAATGGGTTGTTTATTTGCTTTTTCATGCCCTGCTAAACTGCCACAGCCTGTGAATGAATATATCTTTGCAACAGTCAGCTGCTGGGGACCAAGACCACTGACTCTTGGCACTATAAACTAAGCTGGACAACAGATCACCCCAGACAAGATATTTTTCTTTTCTAGCTCTTTCTTTTGACTTCTCATTCTCTTTTGTTCCTTTGATTTAGAGTTCTGTGATGCTTAATGAACAATACAGTTCCCAGCAAATATAAAGCAAGAAAAATTCAGTTAGGATTATAATCACAGTTTCAATGATTTACACATGTTAGAAAATATTGCCATTGAGTTCTCTGAGTTATTTACTCTGGTTTTTCTTCTATTTCGAAGTGCTAAAATATTAGCCCTATTCATTACAAACAGATTGTTTTTAATATGATTCTTCCCCCTCCCCTTACCCTGTCTGAAATCCAATTTACAGCCTGCTAAAGGCCTCATAAGTTTTTTATGGATTATTTCCTGGGGTCCCATTAATCTGATTTCTTGTTACTTTACACTAATTTCACTTTGCCACAGTAAAGTAAGAAGATTCGATCCCTTGGGAATTAATCCATAGAGACCTCTTAATGAGGCAAAGCTGGAATGGACAGAGCTACTGTGTTTAATTCCCCCAAGCACAATGAAGAAGAAGGAAGAGGTCATCCTGCCCTTCTTTGCAGTGTCCTGGGGTCAAGTCCTGGGAAGTGACCAGGGCATGTGTGAGAGGCAGAACAGAGCAGAGAAGAGGTGAAGCAAGAGAGCTGCCCATTGCTGGATATGGCAGGAGGCTGCACGCTCCTCTGCATTCCGTGTGCAAGACCCAGGACCATGGCCCATGCAAGCCCCAAGGAGAGAAGGCAAAAGAAACAGCAAACCAGCAAGATGGTACAAAAAGGATTTCCTTGTTCTTACTGAGCACATGCTAACATGCAAGACCTAACTTCTCTCTCCTGAGCCCACTGCATACACCCTTTACCCTTTACCTCTGCACTTTGTTTTCAGTGGAAGTCCTCGTGAAGAGATGTCTTTAAGATTCTGTCCTCCTTTTATCTTGTATCAAAGGTCTAAGGTTCTTATGATTTCCTTTTCCAAGAAGCAAAAGCAACAAACTCTTGCAACATTTTGCAAAGGATTGAAGTGAAAAACTTACACTTGAAGGGAAATTTAGTGGCTCTCAAGCTGTAAACTGAGGATAACAATAACTTCCAGTGGTTATCATTATTATAGAGAATTGACAGAGAAAATAGAAAAGGCACTTTAAAAGAATATATGTTCAGAGAATATGGAGAAAGTGCATGTAAAGCCCCCAGCACAGTGGCCTGACATGAATAGGCATACATAAAGGGTGGCTGTTATTATTTATGTTACTATTATGTTCTCCAAGAAGTCTCCAGATTTTTGTCATTTGGCAGTGACTAGCTACTGGAAACATTTTTAGAATAACTGACATTTTTTGTAAAGCACTTTCATATGTATTATATTACTGAATTTTCACATCCATCAGATAAGATAGGCAGGTAGTATTATCACTGCTTCATAGATAAAGAAACTAAGGCCAGGAAGGCTAAGTAGCTACTAGTAATTAACAGCCCTGGTACTAGGACTAAGGTCTTCTAACAACCCAATAAACATTAATTCCACTGCTTCCTTTAAAGGAAAGGACAGGCAAAACTCTCAGGTGGCATGGCTGTAGTTCATAAACTGACTCTCAAAAGATCCCCATGCTCACTGTCAGAGGAAACAGTGCCCACTGTAGAAGTAACTATGTGCTAAGATTCAGCTGGGCTCTCCCCGGTTCTCCTTCCCCATGTCATAGGGAGGGTGACTGATGTGGTTGTTGAATTTGGAAGAAGAAACAGGGTATGCTTTTCTCAGCCCTTCTATTTCCTCTCTTCCTAACTGCCTCCCTGACTGAATGTAAGGGGCTCCCATCTGGGGAAGACCTGCATTATTCCTGCTGTGTAAGAGACTGAAGGGGCAGTGGACGTAAGGTTTGTCTATTCAGAGTTGAAATATCAGCAAATTCCTTTGGCCAAGAAATGAATGTCACATGCCCCATTACTTTATCAGTAATAGAGCTGACACAATCCACTGATCTCTCTGTCTTACTACTGTATCCAACCCTCTAATTGGAAGGGCAAAAAAATTGACACCTTGCCCTCTTCCCCTCCCTCCAAAGAAACCCAACATGTAAAATATCAACAAAAAGTAGGCATTGCTAGGGAACTGCGCTCAGTTATGCAGATGGAGGAAATGGCAAGCTACCAAATCTGGACATTGATATGAAGCCAGCATCCAAGCTAGAAAGATTACATTACCCCAGTTGTTATCTCAGCAAACAATTTCATTTTGTAGAGACATTAGAAAGGGAAAGTGTTATCTCCTGGACTTACTGAAAATATTGTTAAATTGTGTGTTGTAGATATGATCAGAATCTTCCAGGAGTTCAAACCATCATATAACAAAAAAAGAAGTTAGTGACCAGCCCTAATATGAGAGTAAATTAAAAACAGTCATTATACTGATGATAATGTTTGTGAATAGTAAAATAAAGAGCAGCTCTGCGCAATGGTGATCCATTGATTTGCTCTATACCAATAAATCCACTAAAACCTCTAAGATAAAATGTAGGCCAGTGCTTTAATTATGAAACTACAGTTAGCAAAGTTCTCAGCTGTCCTTGGTCCATCCATCAGTTCTTCCTCAAAGACATTTAAAATAGATCCTTCATTCATCCGTCTTTTTAATTTGCAATATGCATTACTTCATATATTTTCATCTCTCCCTGATTTAAACATAGTTGCCAATACACTTTCAGAACCAAAATTAATTAAAAGAAATCAAATTCAGTGATTAGGCATTGTTCTTGATATTTGATCTTAAGTGGTAAAATGATGGGAAGAAAAATTAATAATTAATGTCTTTTTTCTAGCATTAAATATTTCAAACTAAAGCAAAACATTATCTAAGAAGATTTCAAGGCCCAAAAGTCCTTCAGCTTTATGGAGATCCCCACTTGATGAAGAGAGAGCACTGAGATTTTGGCATAATCAGTTGTCCCATAAATCTATCCAAACTACAGTAGGAACTAAAGTTTTCAGTGTGGCACCTCTGGGACAGAGAAAAAGCAATAGAAAATTTGAAAATGGATAGTGTCTACTCACGAAAGAAGAAATATAAACAGTATCTGTTTAGGAGAAATTCAGCCTCACAAATAGCCAAAGAAATAAAAATCAAAATAAGTTTTTATTTTTACCTATCAAATTATTTCAGATTTTTAAATAGGTAATTATCTGACTTCCACCTACACCAAAGGAACCAGTGCTTGCTGAGTCAGAGTGAAAATCCAGAAGGCAGAACATGTACTTGGACCTCTCAGATGAGCTGATCAGAGATAAAAAGTCAGAAAAGTGAACCAAGTCACAATCTAGGCAGAAAACTTTAATTCAAATACCCAGAGAAAGATAGGGAAGACTGGTAGATCTTGGAAGGGCCAGAGGCAGCATCAGAGGCAGAGCACAGAGCCAGGAAACTCAGAAGTTCTACTCCCATGCAAAAAGGAGTAACAGGAGACAGATTTAACTTCTAACCTTCAACAATTAAAAAGCTGGACAACACATTATGCAACTACAGTTTTCAAACACTGGACAATGGGCAATGTAGAATAGTACTCTTGAGAGAAGGGAAATGAGTCCTATAAGTGACCTAGCTTCATACTTCAAATGCATTTTCAGACCACAGCACTGCAAGTAGAAACCCAAGCAAAACTCATCCATGTACTGGAGTTGAGAAATCCCAAAGTGGAAAAAACTCTGGGGCAGAGTGCTGCAGAGGAGAAAGCTTCAACGTGATAAAGTTCTGGATATTTGCAGCACAGTCCCTTGGAGCCTTTTACTAACTATTGATTATCATGTGCATGTGAGAAAACTCCCAAGGCTAAAAAAAGAACCACTGGAAAAGAACTACCAGAACAATCTCCAGGGAAAACACAGGATGATAAAGAGTTGCCGCCTTCACCAGCTGGAATAGAGGAACTCCTAACACACATAGGACATTAAATAGTGTCCTCAGAAGAATATTGGCTTAGGAGAATGGCCAAATTAACCCTAGGCTGAAAGATGTGCTAGATTTCCCTTAACAAAACTGTCAATGAATAAAGGAACCCTAAAAAGGGGGAGGGGAGGGAGCTAAAATTACTTGAAAAAATGAAAAACAGAGTATTCAACAATAGGAAATATACAATGTCTACAACAAATCAAAAATTACCAGGCATGTGAAGAGACAGGAAAACATGGTCCACACAGAGAAATGTCAGTCTATAGAAACAGACCCAGAATGACACAGATAATAGAATTAGTAGATAAGAACACTAACCAGCTACAATAAATATATTTTATATGTTTAAGAAAGTAAAGTCTAAGTATAATTAGGATGAAGTGAAAAGGTACCAATTAAACTTATAGAAATTAAAAGAACAATATCTAAGATTTTAAAAATACCCCTACATATGATAGATTTTAAAATATGTCCCTAGATATGACTGACAGCAGATTAGACACAGAAGTAGTGAATATAAGAAAAAGCAACAGAATTATACAACATGAAACATAAGGAGAAAAGATACTGGAGATGGAAAGACATAAATAGAGATAGAGCGACCTATGTAGCAATATCAAGTGAACTAACATATGTGTGATTGGAATCCCAAAAGAATGGGAGGCACTAATATTTCAAGAATTTTTTTTAATTTGATGAAAATCATGGAACCACACACACAAGAATCTGAATGACCACCAAACAAAAGAAACAGAAAGAAAGCCACATTAAGACAAAGGATAATTAAATCTCTAAAAACCAGTGACAAAGAGAAAATCATAACAGTATCAATTACATGAAGAGGAAGAAAACTAAGAATAATAACAGACTTCTCATTAGAAACAATGCTATCCTTAAGACAATGCAATGTTGAAAAATAAAACTGGCAACCTAGCTTTTTATAATCAATGAGCCTATCTTTCAAAATGATTAAAATGAAATAAAGACTTAAGGAAAAGAGACAATATATACATACATATCTTTTATCCTAAGTCAATAGGAGAAACATGAGACAAAGTTAGACTGATGGAAGTAAGGAGAAAATACTCGTGTATGTAAATTGTTCAGGAAACCACATCCTGTAGAGGTGATATTTGAACTGTCCTGACGGTGGCAGTCATGAAGACCTCTGGGTGAAAAGCAAGGCAGGCAGAGAGAACAGCAAATGCAAAGGCCCTAGGGTAGGAGTGTAATTGGTGTGTTCAATAAGACAAGGAGGCAAGGGTGGTTGTATCAGAGTGAATAAGAGGAGAAATTACAAAAGATCAAGAGGGCATAATCAGGAGCACAGAGAGAAACCCTTTAGGAGACAGTAGAAGCTGTCCAGCGGAGAGAGGTGGGCTTGGAGCAGGATAGGAGGCGTGGTAGGCAGAGTAATGGCTCCTAAAGAGATCCACATCCTAATCCCAGGAACTTGTGATTGCAAATGTGGTTAAATTATGTATCTTGAGGTAGGGAGATTATTTTAGATTATCTGGATGGGCTCATTCTAATCATGTGGATCCTTAAAAACAGAGATCCTTTCCCAGCTGTGGTCACAAGGAGATGTGACTGTGGAAGAATGGTCAGAAGATGAAGGAGATTACAATAGGCCAAAGAATGTGCACAGCCTCTAGAAGCTGGAAAGGCCAAGGAGAGGGATCCTCTTCTAGACCCTACAGGAAGGAACTCCGTCCTGCATTACTTTGATTTTAGCCCATTGAGACCCATCTTAGATTCTGACTTACACAACTGAGAGGAGAAATATATGTTGTCTCAAGCCACTGAGTTGGTGGTTACTTGTTACAGCAGCAACAGGAAATTAATGTAATAGGTATGAAAGTGGAACTATCACTCTGACCACAGTGGAAAGAACTGAACTAAATGGAGAAGAGAAGGGGTGAAACAGAAGGCAGAGAAGAGTCAACAATCAATGTTGTGCTTTCCCAGAATTCAGCTCTTGCATTTAGCTCCTATTTTAAGAGTTATTCTAATGAGCCTCTACTCATGCCAATCATAACAAGAGAAACTTCCACCATCCTTAAAAACTTAGAACAAAACGTGCTTATCAAAATGTAGAGTAGAAGGCGGATGCATTACAGCAAAGTTCCAGTTAGAAGAGAGTTCACAAAGGCTGAGCCTAACAGAAAGTGACAGGAATAATCACCATCATGAGGATTGCAGAGAAATCAACTTTACTAACAATAAAATTACATTGCTAGATCTCTGCATTGGCAGAAATCTCAAATCGCTTTCTATTGAAGTATCTCCAGTGTTTTTCGCTAGCTCCCTTCTAGGGTGGTGTGGAGCAGGGCATGTGAAGTAGATATCCATCACTAGAGCAGAGCTGTCATCTACAGAAACTCTTTTGCTCAACTGGGAGGATTGTCAAGACCACCCGTTGAGTGTCGGCCTCCTACAACCATGTTTCCAGAACCCTGAGTCACTCTTAATAATCTCAGTGAGATCAGTCGCTATTCTTCATGCCCACATGGATGAAAGTCATGGCATGACAGTTATTGAGCCTGTGTCTCTACAGATTCTCAGCATCTGGCCTGCATCTGGGCCCCCTCAGAAGGGTGCCGCTGATCACCAGAATTTTCTTCTTCTCAGAGCTGCCTTCGCCAGCCCATAAACATTCAATGTCTTCAGTTTTTGCTTCTCTTCTGTGGAAATAAATTTCTTCTTCTGTGGTAGCAAGTTATTGAGGAGATCCAGAGGAAAGTTATTCTCATTTTTAACATTTTCAAATAGGACGTATAGGAGGTAACCCACACAGCAGAGGACATGGGCTTATGCCACAGATAATCAATCGATGCCTCTTCTTAGAGAAGGGAGGGTCAAAGAGAACAATGACTGGTATCAATCTTTAAGCATTTCTTATGCGCCAAGTGCTATACAAAGCATTCTACGTCTAGTATATCATATACCAACACCACTTTGAAGCAGGTATCATTATCTTCATTTTAAACATGAAAGAATTATGGCTTGAAAAGCTTAGATAACTCACCAAATTTCTTGCAGTGAATACATAGCAAAATCGGAATTTGAACCCAGGTCTGTCTGACTCCACTAGTTTGAATCACTCTATCAGAAAATGAGAACTCCTGAATTCCTGGATCTCTCTCTCTCTCTCTCTCTCTCTCATTTTTCAAACACTTAAATGTAAGGTTGATCTATGTACAGCCTGAAATAGAATTCACATACCCTAGACAACAACTACAATCTCCGACAGTCTTACTCAAAATAGTATTTAGGATGTATTTGCTACCTAGAGCTATGGATTATGATAAGAGCCATATGAGCTGGAAATAACGAAGAACTCAGATTTGGTTGAAAACGTTTATTTTTAACTGCACTGGCACATCTGTATTTCTGTAAACCTGGCTGTTTCCTCTCATTTATTCACACCTAATGTGAGCCTAACCTTTTAGTCTGTGGGGCTAGTGATTCTTCCCATCCCTATTACTTCTATTGATGAAACCCATCCAGATCACACCAGGAATCTAACCACTTGTCAGTATAGCACAGCAGTTAAGAATGAGTGATTTGGTAGAGAATAGACTTGAGTTCAACTCCCAGCTCTGCCACTAACTATCCCTACACTCATAGGTAAGTCACAGCTTTCTACACTTCATTTTCCTTTTTTGTTTCTTTGAGAGACAGAGTCTCACTCTGTTGCTTAGGCTAGAGTGCAGTGAAGCAATCTCAGATCACTGGAAACTCCACTTCCTGGATTCAAGTGATTTTCCTGCCTCAGCCGCCTAAGTAGCTGGGACTATAGGTGTACACCACTACACCCAGCTAATTTTTTAAATGTTTTTTTAGTAGAGATGGGGTTTCACCATATGTTGGCCAGGCTAGTCTCGAACTCCTGACCTCAAGTGATCTGCCTATCTCGGCCTCCCAAAGTGCTGGGATTACAGGCATGAGCCACCATGCCCAGCCTTCGCTTTTATAAAGTGAGGATAACAGTACTTCGCAGAGTTGTAATAAGGACAATGAGGTAATGTGCGTAAATCTCTCAGCACAGTGGCACATAGTAAGCAGTCAACAAATGTTAGTTATTAGTGCTATTACCACATAGCTCAGGGCACAAGTGGCAATTAAAACCAAGGATGAGCAACACAGACCAAAGCAATGAGCCCTTCACTCTCTGAGCCTCCAGAGAGATCTTAGTATTGTGCATTCCTCCATTCCTCCGAACAGAGCTGATGTTGGGCAAGGCAGAGAGGAAAGCCAGTCGTTAGCACATCTACTGTTTCCTTATGGTCTCTGGGTGTGGTCCTCCAACTACCCATGGCCCATCACACCAGGCTCCTCTCCTCCCCCTGTTCCCCCACCCCACTTCATTGGTCCCTCCAGAGGATGCTCATGAAGATAATCTGTTGGGATAATAAAAAGAAAATAGTAAGATGTTCATTCATATTTTTATATTCCTTTAAATTTATATTTGATGTATTTATTTTAAATGAAGATAATATTTGATGACATTAATATTTTGATTTAACCTATGCATACACATATAAATATTTTTGGGATATGTGTTCAAGTTCTTTGGAACTAATACGGTGTGAAATCTGGCAAAAATTGAATGTTAGGGTTCTATCGCATTCCTAAAGGAATACAAGGTTATAAGCACAAGTACCTTCCAGGGCTGTGCCCGTAGACAAATGCCTGGGGCCGAAGGGAGCAGAGAAGAAAATGGAGAACTGAAGAGTTTATGCCCAGCCTCCAGCTGTTCAAAATCAAAAATAGTCTCAACATCTGTAATTATGTTTTAATAAACATTTGCTGAGCAAGTCAAGGTGGCAGGCATCATTCACCCCAGGGGGAGCAGCAGGGTGAGCTCCGCCTCCATGCCTTCTGCTGATTGCCAGTGGTCCCTAGTAATGTGTTCCCTTTAAAAGTCAGTACCAAGCCCTAACCCAGATTATCAAGGCATCTTGGGTAGGACTCTGGGCTGGGAGTCAGAATAACTGGATTCAAATCTGGCTCTGTTCCTTACTGGTGTGACCTATCATTCATTAAGTCATTTAACCCTGAGATTAAGTTTTCCTCATCTCTTTATGAAATAATACACACTTCAAAGTGTGTTGTGACATCTAAGTGAGATGATGTATTTGCAAGGGTTTCAATGACTTCAATGACTGTTGAATGTAATTCACTCACCCTGTGACAGCTTAGCTGAGAGTAGTGATTGATTTATAGGGGAACACTAGTTGACGGTCTACTATGTGGCAGAGAAAGGAGAACTAGTCTGTTTTATCCCAGGTGGGAAAATCCAAAATAAAGAAGTTCCCCAAGGAACAGAACGAAAAATCTGCACTGCGTTGCCAAATATTGGATTCCCAATCACAGACATGTTCAAGTTAAGGTTATAAGTCTAGAAATTGTATGAAGCAGATTCAGATTTTGAAAGAGAAGTTTGGAGTAGACAACTTTTACATTCCCTTCAAACACTCAAATTTTATCATTCTAAGCCAAATAAAATGAGAACTAGTTAAAGAATAGCATAACTTCCAACAAATTTAGGCCCTCCAGCAGGTCAAGGGGAAAAAGACATCTATTTGGGCACAGAGGTATCTTCAAATCACCCAACTCCTTAATTCATCTGCAAAGTACTTGAACCTGTCTTGCATAAGACCCTCAAGTACTTGCCATATAGAATAAGTTGTTTGACAATTCACCTAGCCTGTTGTTCAAGATTACTTGAATTATTCTACATATAGAAATGTGATACTAGGCGCTGAAGATGAATAAATCACATCAGCTATCCAAACTATATACAACTCATTCAAAAATATGTTATTGTCAGCCCAGACCTTGCCTTTGAGGGCCCGACCAATCTATTCAACCTAAAACCTACCATCTCATGTCAACACTTCCTAAAATAAGTTTATCGTCTTCCCCTTCCCTTCACCTTCTAGGCACCACCATTCATCTTTATTCCCTACCCAGAGACCTAGGGGCTCATGCTTGCCCCCACTTAGTCTTCTATTCCCCATATCCTGTGACTTTTACATTCTAAATATCTCTTGAATATATCTACTCCTTTCTAGCTCTTTCATCACTACTACCTTAGACCAAGGTTTCATCATGTGATGCCTGGACCACTACTACAGCCCTCAATGTCTTCTTCATCCACCCTTGCCCTCCTCCCATTGTTCACTTCCCTTCACCTCTAAAACAAAGCTTCAAAATGAGCTACAAGTTGCTACAGTATGTAGCTCTGACTCACTTTTCCTGCTCACTTCGCTCTTACGCCTTGTGAGATCTTATTCATTCTTCAGATCACTACTTAAGCATCATTTCCTCAAGGAAATTTTCTGTGACCTCTCTGACCAGCTCAAATGTGCCTATTTTAAGCTCTCAGGGCAATATGTAGCAATGGTCACAGATGCAGTTGTATATTTGTATGTGATTCTTTTTATTACTGTGTATTTCCCCCTGTAAACTATAAAACACGAGAGCAGGGACAGTGGTGCTTTTGCTCAGGGCCTGGAACACAGTAGGTCCTCAATAAACGAATAGCTAATAGCTAAACAAATCAATAAGTGATGAATGAAACAAAGAATGAGTGACGTATATGCTGCACAAGTCACCTCATCTCTCCACGCTTCATTTTAACTCTGAAATTCGGAGGCAGGGGAGCGGGTAAGGAATGAACAGGAGAGGGAATTAGATGGCGTCTAGAATAACTGCTCTAAAATTTTTCAGTTCCAAATGCAAAATTTACCAAAAAAAAATACTGAAATAAAAGATCCAAAAGGAAAGTTGTGCTCATGCTGAGCTCACAAATACATGCCTTTTCCCCCCATAAATAGAACAAACAGATGCTATCTGCAAGCCCCACAGCACATCTGCGTGGGTGAAGCAGCAGCACTCAAGTGTCCTGGGAAAGGAGTGATTTGCATGTTTGCTATCTGGTGTGCAGTAGCTCATGCATTCTTTTCAGATAACCCAGCAATGGCAACGTTCAGAGATTCAAGTGGTTTGGGATGCGTTCTTCAAGTTCACCTTCAGTCTCCATGCTAGAGAAATATTCATGCTTTTAAAAATAAAATAAAAAGAAAGAATTGCTGGCTGGAGGGCTTCTTCCCTCCCAGTCACCCCCTTTTCTCAAGCTTTCACATTTGAATGTTGTCAAGTTATCATGCATTAACTAATCAAAACAAAGGGAATATGAGAAATGACTAAAAGTTTCATGACAAGTATGAAAACCGCCTGAAGGATGTGGTGGCACCAGCCACTCAAAAGGCTCAACCTTTTTTCTGAGAGGATAGGACTTTGATTTCCATACAGTATTTTCTTCTTTCGGATCTCAAAATCTCTCTTCTTAAGAATTTAAAAGGTTACTTGGTATGGAGTTTTCTTAAGCAAGGTGGACAAACTGAGGCATATAATGTACTTTTTAAAGGACAAGCCAGTAGCTGAAATAAATTGAAAGTGATTTCTTTATTCCCACAAGAGATAACGCAAGAAAGGAGGTGGTAATGGGAATTATTTGCCCCGGGAGCCCTGGCTGCAGTGCAGCTTAATCTAATTTGCATATGAAGTTGGGAGTTCCCGGAATTACAGTCCCCTGTGGCCCAGACACTCACCACTACTGACTACAAGCTGCCTTGTTCATGGTAACTGGACGTTAAACTTAGGAAATGCAGAAAGTTCAGCCAGTCACTTAGAAAGACGGGTAAATCAACCACTCTAAAATGTGACATCTCCTTCAAGAACCTTCTGTAGTTACTGAAATAAACAAGGCAATACTGTATCTACTGACAGTTAAGCCAGAAAAGGAAAAGTTAATGTTTCCTACTCAATATATTTTCTCCTTTCAAACTTCAGACAGCTTCACCCCACCACACCCAGCCACTTGTGACTGGTTCCAAAGAGTGACACCAACTGATGAAAGATGACATTTTTGCAATCCGTTCCCTCAAAAGACTGATGGTGAGGTGGCCCTTCTCCACTAGACTATACACTTCATCATCCATGTCCATCTTTCCGTCCGGGGAGGGACAAGTTCCAAGGGGGAAATCATCCTGCCTCGACAGCCCTGGATCAAACCTTGGGAATTGAAACCCGGGCTGTGCAGATCAGCCCAGAGTGCTGGCTCTCCCCTCGGAAGCTGAGTCACCGACCTGGCCGGTTTATTTAATCGCTTGGAAAGCGGTTAGACTGAACGGGACATGTAGTGATTAGTAATTCAGACTGGTCTCAGAGCTTCATGTTTTTTACTGTGAGACGCCAACTGCAGCCTTTCTCTTGGAGTCAACAGGAAGTAAGAAGAGCAGGCCAAATTTGACACCACTTGACGTAACCAGAGATGGACTTCAGCCCTCATTTCTCCACCCAATAACACAGAGATTTTGAAAGCAAGCCCTTCTAGTTAAACATATCTACCCCAAGTACCAGGGGTGGAATAAAGAATGAAGAATTGAAGAAAACCTGCTTTGATAACTCAGACTTCACTGTTTCCTATTAGTTGGCTCTCATTTAATAGAAGAAGTGGGAGGAGGAGTGAGGACTGGGAAGGGAAGGGACAGAAAGGAGGAGAAAGAGGAGTGGCAGGGGCAGAAAGGGGAGGGAGAAGGAGAAGAGGAGGGTCAGCAGGGGCAGTAGGAAAGGGAGTCACCTTAGATGCAGATGTGAAGATGGCAAGAGGAAAAAGAAATAATATTTATTAAATAAGTGACTCCCCAAACCAATCAGAAAAAGATTATGAATGAGGCAAACAAGGAATCTACTTTTCTAATGATTTTTTTTTTTTTTTGGCATTATGCTGCATTTGTAGAACATTCCAAACTGGGCACAGCAATACATAGCCACGTAGTCAGAAGTGATACAAATAGACGTTTTATGAAACATTTCCTATTTCTGGTTACAATTACTGTTGCAATGATTGATTCACGGTCAGCTATTTCCAACTACAGCTGTGGTAATAGCAATGAGATTTAAAATTTGACCATTTCACGTGGAGGGCTTAGTGAAAGAAATGTGTGTATATCTTTGCACTCACCTCTATTTTTTCTCTATATCTTTCCTCTCTAATTCATCCTATACTTAGTCCCAGATTCATTTTCCTAAAATATCACTGCCATGAATGTATTCACTTGATATCAGGACGTTCATTCTCTAATGAAACTCAGGGCAAATGCTCCATTGGTATAAAAAGGCTGGAATTATTATTTTAAACACACCTCCCACTCCCACTAGCCTCCTGGCCAAGAAAAAGTGTCAAGCTACGTTATTAGGAATCATACGCATTTTTCATGTAACACCAGCTAGGATGATCTTTAGAAAAAAAAATATATTATTGTGGGAAGCTTGGTTTTTTTCACGTTCTTTAAGAAAGAACCAGAGCCCCTGGAGAGGAATTCCCACCTACTCTTCAAGGCCCCAGACTTTCTCTTTCCTCCCTTCTCACCCTGACCCTTACTCACATTCTTGCACCACCCTAAGGAGACGTCAAACATTGGCACCTCCTCTTTTTATAGAGTCAATGAGGACTGAATGCAAGGTACAGTCTACCAGATCTGCTTTACTCTGTATGGGTAACGGAATGTCCCAGGGAAAGGGGGCATCAATACGTGGAAGAATTTAGCCGGAGAGTCACCCTGAGAGAAAGAAGGAGGGAGAGGGAGCCAGGAAAAGTGTCCCTGCATAAAACTCTTGGAAGGCCTAGGTAATATGGCTCCATCTCATCATGCGATAAAGGATTAAGTTGGCTGACTACACCTAGTTTCTGAATCTCCCCTCTCCTACTCACAATGTATGACTCTAAGGCAATTAGTTACCCAAATGCTTCTGTAAAAAAAAGGAAAAGAAAAAAAAGACCAGAAATCACATGTGGAATGAGCAATCGACAACGACAATCCTAGTATGTCACTGCTCATCTTAAACTACGGGGAAAGATATCCCTTCAAACGATGAGGACATCCCTAAAGATATCCTTAAAGAGTAAATCAGAATACTACCCACTCCCCAACCCCACACCCAACTTCTGCCTTCCCAGGAGATATCCTAAGAGTCCAGCTATGCCCCTTCTCTACCACCGGAGAAGCAAAAGTGCCCTTCAACTGGTGAAAGCCAAGACATTGGAAAGAAGCCTTCCTTTGACTGCCTTCTCTGTGTCCTCCACCTGCCCACTGATGTTTCGATCGCAATTTAAAACAATTTCACCCTCAGTCTTATAAATGAGTGTGTCAAAATAGTTCCTCATATTATATTCTGAACGTGTCACTGTAGGAGGGAGGGGTTCACAGGCAGCTGCTCCATCCCAGCCACATTCTACCTGTGGATTGTACAGAAAGCCAGCCTGACTTTGAATAATTTTCATTTCATTTTTCTGGGTCTCCTACAACCTACTTGGAAGCCAGCTTTCATTCCTCTTGGTTACCCAGGCCCAAGAGTATCAAACATGTCCTATATCAATAGTTGCAGCATTGGTCATGTATGTCTACAATAGCCATTTAATACACGTGCCAGAATTTATCATGTGTTCTTAAACAATTTATCTGTAAAACAAATAATAATAATACACAGTCATAAAGTTGTGAGAATGAATTTAGTATGGCCTATATGCCTAGACCAGGCATTGGGATTTTTTTTTATAAAGGACCAGATAAAAAACATTTCAAGTGTTGCAATTCATATAGTCTGTGTCTTAACTACTCACTTCTGTCACTGTAGAGCAAAATCAGCCACAGATAAATGAGTGTGGCTGTGTTCCAATAAAACTTTATTTACAAAAACAGGCAGTGAGCTGGATTTGGCCCACAGGCAGTAGGTTAAAGACCCCTATCTTAAACAATACGTGTTCAATAAATTTGTTATTAGAGTTATTATCTTAATCAGTACTGACAGGTCTCCATTTTCACATTTGCTTATCTTTCCTGGTAACATTTGTAATTGAATTCAGGATATGTTAATTTACCCATTCATCACTGAGGTCACTGATGAAATGGCGGAGGACTTTTATCTTGCTTATACATGTATAGCATCTAGTGGTAGAAGAGTGTAATTGCAAGTTTTTTTCCTGTCCCTGGTCTTTTCCAAGCTCATCTTCAGCAAGAGGGCAGCTTCCTCAGTCAGCCCAGTTAGCAGCTGCGTCTGGATGACAGGGACAAGTCAGACCCACCTGGCTCCAAAGACGTCCCTAACAGGCCTTTGTGGGAGGTTCTGATAATGCAGGTTGCATGTAAACAATCTAAAGTATTCACTAAAGGGATTAAAAAATGACCGTGTTTAAGAAATAAGCTATTATTAATCCATCAACTATCATCTGTGTGTGTGTGTTTAATAATACTAACAAATACTTTAGAGAAACAATCGAGTGTAGTTGTGATTTATCTTAAAATTAGCCTTCATAAAGTATTCAGTGATCTTTTAGCATGAAGCAGAGGCAGCTGTCAGCCAGGTCCGGTCATTTTTATCTCCATTCCTTGCTCATCTGCACTTCATACGCTACTGCCTCCCTTTACTGCCAATAATGCCAACTGTTTGGAATTCTCAGTCTCTTTTCTACTGCGTAGAGGTTAGAATTTAAGTAGATAGCATCTTCCTAGGTCAAGATTCTAGAACTCTGGTTCTTTATTTCTAATATCTTCTGCTGAGGTCCTGTTCATTATCATATTCTCTGATAAATTTTTTGATGGGCAGATGCCTGAAGATAATTTTTCCCTGTCTGTTATTAGGATGGAGATCAAGAGGCAAATTTTTTGAATGCCATTATTTAACAGTGAGAAAAAAACTTCTTCCGGCTCTACACTTCCTCAGTGTGTGTTCCTCCGCTAAACAGAAGCCACTTATGAACATTGTTTGGGTTACTCTATAAAATAAACTCTGAGATGTAGTGATCTGATTTACGATTTTTTTTCCTCCACTGAAATCAGTAAGAAATCACTGGGTTCATCTCCCATCAGCAAGTTCATGTCTTATGTATCACCATGGAGTTCATATTCACGTTCACATCCCAGCGGGAGCATGAGCCAAGGGTTGCGGTTTTCAATGCTTTGTCAGCATTATCAGAGGAAGCTTCCAATAACCTCTGATAATCTTCCCACTCCCACATGGCTCTGCCTCCTTCTTCCTGAAATTCTCAGGTATTTATGTTTTCTCGGAAGTTCTCCTGCCATCACCACCAGTCACCACAATCACCACCTGCCTCTTGCAGCAGCTGGCTGGCCTGGGACCTGCTTTCCTAATTTTTCTTTGTGGCATCCTCATTTCCTGGGCATCTGGGCCCCTTCCCCTCATTCCTACTGCATTGACTTGGAAGAGTATCCTTGCTCTGATTTTGAGGAAATTCTTCATCCTATATTTCCAAACGATACCCTATTTTGGTTCTCCCAAATCTTGAAGCTGACCAGAAAAACTAGACTGAATTGGCCACACCACTATTTGGACTCTCTTTGTGATTTTTGGCTACTTGTTCCTCTCAGTAGTTTATAGTGACATGTCCGATTTTCCACAGCATCATATAACATACCCATTCCTCCTTACACCTACCTTGGCACTGGCCCAGCAAAGTTTTAGGACACTCTTGGGATTATGTATGAAGAGAGTGGTGAGCATTAAAGTAACATGGATAAAGCTCTTTTGATACCAAAATTTTTCCAGAGGCTGGGCATCAACTGATTGCTGGACATCAGTTTCCTAATAAAATGAAGACGTTAGCCTCAACAAGCAATCAAGTCCCTCTGAGCTCAAATAATCTGTCATTCGAGACCTATCTCATTTTTTAAAGGGGCCTCTAGGCTCTAATTAGAACCCATTTAGCCTTCCGTTAGGTAAAGTTGCCAAAATAATTTCCCAAAGGACTTTGTGATGCCTGGCAATCAACCTTCTACTCTGTTAGCAGTATCCTAATACTAAAGTTTTCACTCTCATTATTGGGGTTGGGAATACGTTTTTCACTCTTACTCCATTTTTGGCATCATTTAACATTTCTTCCAGAAATGGTCTTGCCACTGAAAAGATCTCTTAACAACGGTTGGAAATTACCCAGTTATGAATCCTGACCTGATTCCTGTCAGAGCTGTCTTCCCTTCTGAAGCTCCTCCAGGACCTGCACTCAAGAGGTGCCTGGATCTGGCATGGACTTCACTGCTCTCTGTATCAGAAAGGGCCTGGGGATCCTTCTGGATAATATGTAGGTTTCCTCCCATTTCAGAATTTCTGTTTCCAAGTTCTATAAGAAAGAGATATTTTTGAATTTTTATTTGTGGCATACATCCTGCTTATGCCAGCAGATGCGTCAAAGATACCGCAACTAAAATAGGAATTTTTATAAGAAAACAGAATTTAGGGCCTGAATTAATTGCTGACATCATATGTACTCCCTCAGAAAATGAGCTATTCAGAAATAACTCTGCTCCCTTCTAGCATACTCTACCCTCTAAAACTTCATTATTATTAAGGACACATGTACAGAAACAAGAGTCATGCCTTATCACAGTCCTTCTGTGCCAGCCACTCATGCCCCAACTAATGTTATAATCCTCCCTTTTTCATATCACAATTGGTTATTGTGCAAATCAGTACATTCTCCCAAGAACAGATTGTGACTTTAGGTGGATAAAGAGCAGCCATCAGAAGCAGATGAACTCTTAGCAGGCCAAGATTGAGACCTCATCACAAATGTCTTTAATAACACACAAGAGAAGAAATAAACACAAAGAGAAATAAAACTAATAGAACGAAAGACAAGATCAAATTATTTAAAAAAGAATCTAAAACCAGGATTGCTAAGAGATGTCAGTCATTGTATAGGATGTACATAATTGTGCATGTTTTCATTCTTAAGTTAGAAATTGTAGCCTCTGTCTAAATTTGGGGGTTTATTCCTCTACTTTTCCTGTACACAGATCTGTGTTCCAAAAAACAACTATTTTAGTATTTTTTGTTTCTAAATATATTCCTATGACATTATTTATATTAATCTCACCACCTGGAATGCCTAATCTCTGCCATAAGGAAATTCCATACATACTTCAAAGTCTTTCTCAAAAGTCACTCTCTTCACCACATCTTAAAGAACAAAGGAATGTATTAGTCGGTTCTCACACTGCTAATAAAGACATATCCAAGACTGGGTAATTTATAAAAAAAAAGAGACGTTTAATAGACTCACAGTTCCACATGGCTGGAGAGGCCTCACAATCATGGCAGAAGGCAAAAGGCACATGTTATATGGTGGCAGGCAAGAGAGAATGAGAGAGCCAAATGAAAGGGGAAACTCCTTACAAAACCATCAGATCTCATGAGACTTTTTCACGACCAAGAGAACAGTATGGAAACCACTCCCATGATTCAATTATCTCCCACTAGGTCTCTCCCACAGCACGTGGGAATTATGTGAGCTACAGTTCAAGATGAGATTTAGGTGGACACAATCAAATCGCATCAAGGCAGAATGATGAGCAAGCCATCGACAAGTCAGATGAGATGCTACAGAAAGAGTGAGCCTGGCAATTTGGGCAGTGGTTTTAATTTTGAAGGGAAAGGCAGTAAACTACAGAATGGACCTGTAGTTTGTTAGATGAACTTTAGCTTAAAGCTGCTTTCTTACATATTTTAAGTTCAGCCTAAAGTTTTTTCTGTATATATTGAACCAAAACCTAACTGGATGTGTAAACAGACTGCAACATCCTCTTGTGCCAATCAATGAGTTTTGACCAATCGAAGGTGGCCAGTTGTTCAAACCAGGTTCAAATAAGAAAAACACCAAGCCTGTAACCAATTTGTTTTCTCTATGTCACTTTCCTTTTTCTGTCCATCAATCTTCTTGGACCATATGGTAGCAGCAGGGGAGCGTCTCTGAACCTATTCTGGCTCAGGGGCTGCCTGACTTGCCAATCATTCTTTGCTCAATTAAATTCTGTTCAATTTAATTTGCCTAGGTTTTAAAAAAAAAAAAAAAGATAAAAGAGATGTGATGAGTCTATCAGATAACTTTCTAGAACTGTGTTGTTCCTTGATGGTGATTTGCTTAGTTACTTCCTAAAATATATTTAATACTATATTTTCAAAATCATGCACTTTTCACCACCAACCAGTGTGCTGGTCTTTTGGGTATGTCCCTGGGAAGGCCAGGTGCGGAGGGAAACACAAATAAAATGCAAAGAAAACTGCAGACAGAAAACTCAGTTCCTCTGCAGACCTCCATTTTATGGATACTTCCTATGTTCTGGTAGTTTGTTATGCATGTTACACAATACCTAATATATTAAACCTTCATCTAAAAAACAAAACAAAACAAAACAAAACAAAAAAAGCTTTGAGGTGAGTAGAAGTATCTTCACCGTACAGTTGAGTAAGGGGAAGTTGAGTAACTTGCTCAAGATTCCACAGCTCATGTATGAAGTCCCAGATCAATCCCATTTTAGAGCCTAAATTCCTAGCTCCTCCTCGAAGGTTTCTCCAACACTTTCCAAAAGCAAGCCAGCTATAGTCCTTCCCCATTCAGCCTGCATTCTTATTCACTGCAAGCCCAAAGGTAGCTGCAAATTCATGAATTTGAAACTCGGCCATGAGGCAAAAATGATTTAGAAAGCCTGACTCAACAGATAACGCTCTAAGGAGAGTTGGGAGCCCTCAAGTTTCTTCCCAGTCTCCTCCTGTGTTTCCTGTGAGGCTTCCCCAAAACATTTAAGTCACACCTTTGAAAACTGCATGTGCTCCTCCTGTTGCCTGAAATACTTCATGGAGAACTCTTCTACAGGCTCTCTGTAAGCCTGCATGCTCTGCCCTGCACAACCGCTTCTTCTGAATAAATCAGAACCATCTTCATATACACGTCTCTTCGAGCTTCAGCAGTTCACAGTACTTTAATCTCTTGTTCACATATCATGTCTCCTACTTTTCTGGGCAGTCTTCAAAAGCCAAGTACTCTCTCTTAGTTATTTTAGCTCAGTGATTTCTATTAACACGCACTGGACAAATGCACAAATCAAAAGATGGATATCTTATACGTATACAAACAACTATCTGTGCAGAGCTTTGAGTGTCAGAAAAAGAATGGTATCTGAATCCAATGCACAATTTTTAGAAACTTGCAATCTGTGTTTAAGAGGATAATTTTTAAAAAAATATGCTTCTAAAAAGTGAGATAAATTCAAGTATCTCTGCCCTCTTATTTTGGAAATAGGATCTCACCACTTTTGTGGGACACATAACCAGAAATTAAGGATAGAGAGGCAGTTGAATAAATATTTATTAAATTGAAGTGTATGTAATTGGACTGAATTAAACTGAAAGGCAGACTTAGCTTCGGATGGAGATCATCAAGCTATTTGGGTGGAGAGTCGACCCTAAGGAGAGAAAAGGGCTGTTGGGGGCCTGAGATCTGGGTCTGGACTTCTCAACCCTGGCTGCATATTATAATCACCTGGGGAGCTCTAAAACCTTGTGGATACATAGTTCCCACCCTTAGGATATTTAATTTAATAGGGCTGAAGTGGGGCCTTGGCATCAGTATTTTTTAAAGCTCCCTAGGTGTTTTTAATGTGCAACCAGGCATAAGACGACTCCTCTGGAAAATAAAAAAAAAATTAAAGGTTACTTCCTCATACCTGCATTTCTGTAGTTGGGGAAGCAAAAAATAGAAATTTGGTGTCTGGTACTGGGTCCACTTTCACCCCGTTTCAGACTCTGCAGACCAAACCTGTCTGCAGCTTGTGGAGGCAAGGATGTCTAAGAAACAGCGGGGCTCACTTGTAAGTATCAGCAGATCAGACGCCCCTGGGCTACAGAAATGGGCAACGGGAAAACTCAGCATTTTGACTGGGATTTCGTTCCAACCAAGCAGCGCTCTTCTACTTTAGTTGTGTATGGTTGGCACCAGGTAAGGAGATCCAAAGAAAACGCTAGGGAAATACTGTGATATTGCCACAGCTGTGCCTCAATGGGGGAAAAAATTGCCTGAGGCTTCCCCTTCTCTTCAACGCTTCTTTGGCACTTTGTTTTCCTGTTTGGAAACAAAAGGAACCTGAAAAAGTTTCAGGATGCTTTTCTGCAATTACACAGTCTTTTCCCTCCTTTCCCCCATGCAAAAGCCTGCAAAACGGCTGCACTTTATTTTCCAGCCAGAGCAACTGGACGTTCCCCAGGAGGTCACGCTCCCCCTGGAGCTGCCGGCCTGCAAGAAACTCAAAAACCACTTGACTTCTGCGCTTAAGTGTTGTGTTTTTCTGCTGCGATTCCAGAAGCCTCTTGAAGATTTTATGTTTGTATTTTCTCCTTTTTCTGGCTTCATGCGCTCCTATGTAAATGAAGAAAGTTCCTCCAGTAGGAAAGAATGGTGCCTTTGGAGCAGTTGCTGATTTCACACACATTTGCTCACATTTAAAGTAACTTTGCATATAGCAGCATTCTGTGCCGCTTCAAGGAAATCTAGAACAATTTAAGAAGAAGCCCTTTTAAAAATCAATTCCAATAAAGGACAAAGCAAATACAAGTGAAGCCATACACACTCATCTGAGAAATATTGCTGCTGTATTTCTGAATGTTATTAAATTTTACTTATTTCAGTCTTGCATTATCTAGTTATGAAATATGCAACACTTTCCCTGCTAAATCTTTTCTAACGCAGGCACTTCAGGTTTGACAACCTCATCCATTTTTATGATTATGTTTTTGCATTTACCTTTCAGTACTACTGAAACTCTATACTACCACCCATCCCAGACCCCCTCATATAGAAAATTTTTAAAATAAAATAAAGGAGTAAAATCCAGGAAAGTCACGGCCAAGGAAATTTCTCATTGGTTCTGTCTTCTCCACGACCAGACAAGGGAGGCGATAAAGAAGTACGACTGGGGCAAAGGAAAATTAAGAATACTGAAAACTGTCATGATTTAAAAGTTTACATTTTGTGAGTTGTAAAATGTTCACATTAATTTTGAATATTGCATTAAATTATTATTTGTTTATGGAGTTTTTTGGAATGCCTTCAATTTTGTGCCTGAATCCCAGTCTTGGTTCTCCTTGAAGGAAAAGGAACCAGTCACATAGACTGACACAACAGAGAGTTCACAGGTAGATGTAATGTGACTCTTTACATAGGGGTGTTGAGAATTCTGCAGCCTACATATCCCTGTGTAGTGTTGATAAAGATATCCCAAACAAGAAGATTAATGTGATTCATTTCTCAGGAATCTTGGAGGCCCTTGAAAACTGTATGAGTCTGCAGGTTGTTGCTAGAAGTAAATCAAGTCACGTGACTTAAGAGGTAAACCAGAGCCTCAAACCAGACTGTCTGTGCGCCCTACCTTGGGAAGCAAACTGACATTTAATTTAATTCAACAACATCTTCACTGAGCCCTTCCCATGGGTCAGACACCATACTTAGTGCTACTGATACAGCTATGAACAAGACAGTCTCAGCCCCAATCCTGCAGAGTTCACAGCCTAGTGAAAAAACTTTTAAAGTAATATGACATAGGTGCATCATGATAAAAGTAGCAAAAGAAGGGCTTCAGATTTGAGAACACCCTCCAAGTGATGGCATAATAAAAGAAGGAATTACTAATAACACACAGAGCACCCATCTACTCATACATAAAGCTAGGATTCTAAGACCCTGAAAGCGTGTGTGTGGCTAAGACCTCCTGCAAAGCACAACTTGAAAGCATACCTCCAAACGTCTGCGTTGTGCATGTACTACATGCCATCCCACACCCCTGTCAGTAGGACATGTGCTTTGAGTTGTTTTCACAGTAGTAATTTTGGCTCATACTCAGCTATCTACACCCTCTAGACTGGTTTCACTGGTGAGCAAGGACTCACATTTGTTAAACAGCTGGACAAGAGCAGAGATGCCAAGTCTTCTAATAAAACAATTTATCTCTCTTCAAAACTAAAGCATATTAGAAATCAGACGTTCATCCCCAGGTTCATTATCATCCATGTGGCTGCCAGGACCATCCTATCAGTTACTTCATTATGAAGACTTTGAAGCAGTTTGTTTAAGGTTCATTGTTGCGGACATAAGTTGAAAGGAGCTAAGAAAAGATGGAAGAGAGGATGGTCGGGAGGAGATTCTTGACTTAATTCTAACCTTTGTATGTGGGATATTATCCCACCAGGACTCTATGGATTTAGAGAAAAAGGCTGAGTTCATTGAGATGAATCAATTTAACCTACAAAGAAAGTGAAATGCCTAAGTCTGAGCCTATCTCCCACAAACTCTATCTTCACAAAGTGAAATCTAGGTCACTTATTTCTCAAACTCAGTAGACATTGAAGCAGACAATCCTGTCATTCCCACCCGTGATGTTCCCTTCCAGGGGGAGGACAATCATTGGCATAGTGCTCTTGGCTTCTCTCCATCCCCTCACTCCCTCCCCACTGACTGGTAAGTTTGGAATGAGAATGAAGACCTCTGTCTTCTCCTCTTGGGAGCAAGCTCTCAGAGGGACTGCATGTTCTCTGGTCCTCTTGCGTGAAGCCAGTGCCCAGACCAATTGAAAGGATAAACCTGGCTCTTTGTGGAGTTCTCCAGGGTGAAGCCATAGACACATGCCTTAGTCTTCACTCTTGGTTTCATCAATCATAAAAGTGATATCTTGGTCTCCACTTCTTTTACTGCTTGGTTATCTATCTTAATTGGTTCAGCTCTTAAGCCAGGAAGATAGCTGCTTTTTCTTGCCCTATGCCTCTATGCCCCTCAAATTTTCCCTTAGCATCTGATCACTTAAGCTGAATCAACCAGGTAACCAAGTCTAGCAATGTCACAATGAAATGTTGGAGCTGGAAAGAATCTTCAGAAGCCTTTGAAATCCACATCCTCACTTTCAATATAATAAGGTATCATGTAATAGCACTAACTGGGCACTTAACATGTCCTCCTTTGCTCAGCACTTCTTTAATATACATCATCTATTACCAGGAGTTCCATTTTGTATGACGAAAGTTTTCAAATTTGACACAGGTCGTGCAACTATCAGTGGATTAAAGTCAGGTTTGTTTAAATGCAGAGGCCCCTAGATTAATGTAGATCATGAGTCCTTATGTCATCAGGTGGATGCTCACATTCTGCTTAAAGATCAAAGACAATAGTTGGTTCAAGGAGCATTAGAAAGCAAAGTTGATAATGACACATTTGCAAGTTCAAGGGCAATGAGAGCCTTGGGGCCAGCATGTCTTCACTAAAAGTCTTGCCCAGTCTGAGCATGACACTAGAATCCTAAAATGACTGGTAGAAAGCATTGTTCCAGAAGTAAATTCAGGAAAAAATGTAAGCTCTGTTGGGCAGATTGACTAGGGAAATGTAGTGCTTCCATCAGAGGTTTGTACTTTTAAGATTCCCTTGTGTTTTAGTGGCACCAGCACACAAAGGGAATTAGGCCATTTTGATCTCCAATAATGAGAAACATGGTTGATGTTCAGACCTGAAACTATTTAACGCAAGTTAATCCTTGAAACAAATCTGGAATGAAATGAGGGAGAAAAAAATAATCTTACGATGGGAGACATCAACTAATGGGTTACATTTCTTTCTTCTCAATTAGAAATGGCAGAGGGGTTTTAATTATTTTTCCTTAGCAAGCACATCAAAACATATCTACACAAAAACACAGCAAATATGTTATAAACTTATTTAAGCCAAAGAGCTCGTCAACACTGTTTGCAATTATGAAATCATTTGGGGATATGGTATTTTTTTGGAAGGAATTGTTTTTCTCTTAGATGCAAACCACATCACAGCCCGTCAGACATAAATCTTTTATTGTATCTTCAAGAGCAAAAATGTAAATTGTGCAACAAAGGCGCCACTGATAAAATGAAACTAGCCCCCCAGAATCATTTGGGTGATCTCATTATTTAGGGGAGATAACAGAAAATGTCATGCTTTCAAAAATGCTCTTTTGGGGAAAAAAAAATGTTGAAATTAAATGCTGTCTAAGGAATTCCAAAGAAGAATTATTGGGAACTCTAGCCCCCCAATGCCATATGTTATCACAAGCGCAAAAGAAAAAGCCTTTTTCAGAGACTTCTTTGTCACTTAGTGAGCAATGAAAGGCTTGGTAGAGATGGAATAAAGCAATATAATACACTTGATAAGAGCACAGCTTCAGAAGCCAAACTGCCTGCATCTTTATTCTGGCCCTACCACTTAACAACTGTATAATCTAACCTATCTGTTCTTCAGTTTGTTTGCCTAAAACTGGGGATAAGAACAAGGCCAACTACTCTTACTCAATTACATAAATGTAAAACTTACAACATATATTCTGTAGATGTTTATTATCATCATCATCATTACCTACATTATTATCTTTGTGTAAGTTTTCAGAAGGAATATATGATTGAATATTAGACTTAAGTCATAGTTTAGAAGTCAGGGTCAGATGAGGGCATCAGAAATAGGAATTTACACACTCAAAAATCAGAGCCAGTAAACCAAAGAGAAGAATAAAATGAGCTAGGAACTTAGAGGAAATTGGGTAATGAAACAGTCCAAGGATGACAACTTCAGGAACAGTGTCTTTGGTTCAACTATTTTGGTTTTGATTCAACCTATCACACCAGAGATAAGTCATAGAATCAGTCTTCCTTTGTTATCTTCATCTAATCAATTACCTGTCCCTTACCTTATTCTGTGACCTGAAATCCCTATCTTCAATTAGTATAGAGAACACAGACCCAGCCATGATGGACTTGGATTCAGCAACATGTCCCCAGTTCCTGAGACGTACGGTGAAAGGGTGGTTACAAGACAAGGGCTAACATTGGGGTAAAAGGCAAATATTTTCTCCCAGAAAGAAGTAAAAGCTTAGAGTGTGAATCCAAGAAGATCATCACTGTCAAATCCACAACAACTTTCTGTTCATAGAGTTGATGATGATTTTACCTGGTAATTATTTTTAAAAAGTCAGTTCTCAGGCTTCGTATGAATCACAGTCCTTGGGGAGGAGATTTAGAAATCTGAAAAATGTTCCCCAGGAGATTTTTATACACATTAAACTTTGAAGACAATGGGACTAGAAGCTGAACTGGCCTAGGGCACAAGATCTCAGGAAATATAGAAGGATCAATCAATCAACAAGAACTGAAGGAGTCAGTCAATCATTACATGCATGGTCTGATCCTCCAAATACCTTCAATGCAACGTTTATTAGATTTAACACTTTCAACTCTTTACCATTAATGAAGGCTATTAGAAATTTTGGGGAGCAGAAATCGCTTGTGATAGAATTCTACTTCCCTCATTATAGAATGAAAATTTCAGTGTAGTGGTACATTACAATCAACTGTGTTGACTGTTAACCCTTGAAGACTTGCCCCCTTTGGGATCCACCATTATCTAAGGACTATAGGATAAAACTAAAAAGATAGAAGATGAAATTCTTGCATGGGGCAGTGGGGGAAGGGAGTTGCAGCAGAAATAGGAAACAAACACAATAAGCCTTGGATGGTATCTCCAGGATTGAACCAAGTAAGAAAGATCTCTGAGAATTTGAAAGGTTGTCAAGTGGAATAAGAAAACAATGAAATAAACTAACATTATTGAGCACTTGTATATGAGACTAGGTGTAGATACCATGCAGGACTCTTCTACTCTCTAAGTTACCACTGTGCCTGTGGCCCTCTCCTGAAGGAAATTGCCACGTATGTAGTCCCACGTATGTAGATATAGTACAACCATGGCAAACTTTTAAAATGGACATTCTACCATGCCAGTTGGACCCTAGGCACAAAAAGATATCTGACATGGGCAGATAAACTACTTCCTGCCCAGCAGCCTATGGAGTCACCTAATTCAAAAGTTCTATCCTTGCCTAGAAATTAAACAGACTTCTCAGATTCCCTTGGGGGTTTGTACTAGAGATGTGAGTTTCTCCTTTAATCCTTACCTCGACCTGACAGTACTAGAGATTCTCTTTTCATTTTAATAATGAGCAGGTGGGAGCTGAGTGAGGATAAACAATATTCCACGTCAGGAAGATGTAACCCCAGATCTTTGTGATTCCAAGGCTTACACTTGTATAGAAGATAGACGTAGATTCTCTAAAGTGATGTTACAAAATGAAAATCAATAAAGAGTTCTGTAACAACTGGAACCATGCCAAAGTGAGCCATAGAAAGATCGGTGGAAGTTTCCACGCAAAGGCTGGATAACCTCTGCTTGGGGAGGCCATTCTGGGAAGGAAAAGCTGGACAAGATGACTTCCACAATCTCTTCCAATCTAAGATATTATAATTTATTGGCAAGCAGAGCGGCATCACATTAGGTTAATCCCTTTTGTCTTGGCAAAAGTAAATTGTAGAAACTTCTTGCAGAAGAAGAAAATTCTTCTTGCAGAAACTTCTATTGGCAGTGCAGTTGCCTTGTGAAAGTAGAAAACAAGCTGGGAAAACTGTTTTTTTCTCAGGATCTTCAGAGAAGGCTTATGGCAGAGTGGGATTATAGGAATATGCAAAGTATGATTATGCATCATAATGGTTTAAAATTGCTGGTAAAAGTAGGTTTATATGCTAGCTCTGCCTCTTACAAGCTATATGACTTTGGGCAAGTTGTTTAACTTTCTGAAATGTGTTTCCTCCTTTGAAAAAACCTACTTCACAATGTTGTGAGAATAGAATGATGCATGTCCAGCATTTAGCACAAGGCACATATCAAACTGCCAATAAGTGGTAACCATTACCTGTTATAGAGTAAAGTTGATGGGACACCCATGTGTTTTTTGAGCTGCCGTGTTACCCTATTGCTTGACCAGAGGCAGCTCCTGAAAACTGGGTGCATTCAGAAATCATGTTTGGAATGAGACTGAAATGTCATACATAGTCTTTCAGTTCAAAAGTTTATAGGACTAAAATGAAAGTATTGATTTATGATTTATAAGAAATATGGACATCAGCTTGTCCAAAAACAGAGTTTTGAGACAACTTGTATTGAGCATATATTTGCTGATGGCCCTTAACATAATGTTTCGTACTACGTGCCTTTCCACGCATCCATGCGTTGCACATTTTCCTCTACCTGGGCCTTCTTTATCTATTAGCAAACTTGTTCCCAACTTGTGAAATCTGACTCAATTTTTTCTTCTTTGCAAAGACTTTTCAGTCTTTGCACAAAATTACTTCCTTATCCAGTCTCCCAAAGCTACGCCTGTTTGGTCCCATTCAACACTGTAATTATTTACTCAGGTGACTCCCTCACTAGACTAAAAGTTTTCAGGAGCAAGGACTATGTCACATTCATGCTGATAGCTTCAGTGCCCAGTACATTGCTCAGGATACATTCTGGTAGTACAGGCAATACATCTTTATTGAATGAAAAGTTCCAGTAAAGAAATTTCTATGTTTCGTGCCCCCACTATTGGCCAGGCATTGTAAGAAAAGCTTTAGATGCAACATCTTTTATTAAATCTTTCCACAATCCTCTGAGTGAGAATGGATCTCATAGAAGTTAACTACCTAAGCTTGAGCAGCTTACTGAGGGAAGAATCTCAATTTGAATCTTTCCTTGTCTTTCTCCAAAGCCTGGATATTTTCCATATGTTACAAAGCCTTCATGACTGGTGCAATCTCAAAATCAGCCAGAAGTACCATTTAGAGGTTTGCTTTGACTTCTCTTGTTTTATTTCCTTTACAATAAACTGGGAGTCATACACTTCATTTATTAGAAAGAAAAAAAAAACAAAGCAAACACCTTATTACTTCAATGTTCTTCTTCTAGACTAACTCAGTTATACATTGCTGTGATGAAAAGTTTAAGTAAATGTGTGATTATCCTATAAATAATGCATAAACTGGTATCCATGCAGAATAAAGCTTAGTTGCCTACTTCTGGGGTTTTAGAGTGATAATCAAATATCTTTTCCCCCAAGTGAAGAGTAGATATATGAGTCAAAGAGGAGATGTACATACAAGCTTTATTTCCATTAAAGCTAAATGTGAAAACAGAGGTTAGTACCACTCCTAGATCTCCTTTTGCCAAAGGTGGGTACAAGTACACCCACCCGAACTACCATGAGTATTGACTGCTTAACATCTCAAAGATGAACCCCTTATCTGAAGAGCTGTCCTCAGCTAATGAGGTTACTTCTTCTGAGAAGTGAAAAGCCCACGGTCCACTCCTTGCCCCATCCCCCACAGCCCATCAGCCCTCTTGTTTCAAAAGCAAGTAACTCTGCCTGGTCCCTATGTACTGGTGCCTTCCACTGTGGATCAGGTGCACTTAACCTGAGGCCACATCCTTGTTTGCTCAGCTCTTCTCCCTTTCCTATTCTGCTCCCCTCCCTCCACTGCGGTTTTTTCTGCAGAGCACTCTCTCAACAAACCACATGCACACAAATCCTCGCCTTAGGCTCTTCTTCTAGAGAACATGACCTAAGATACTTGGCTTAGATTGAGGTCACAATCAGGCTTTCTAATTCTACCACCCATAGATACCCCAAACTTAACTTCATGCCCTCACCCCAATCATAGGAACAGCTGGACACCAGCAAGGGTACCCTTGTTTTCACAGAGAAGGAGAGGTCAGAAAGAACCCCAACGTGTTTCTTCTATACTTCTCACTTCCTGGGGAGCAGAGCAAGAGTTTCCTTCTAACCACACACAGAGTCATTGTGTGAAGTTGGAGAGGCACACCCGTGATCGTGGAGCCTACCCCAGTGTGGGCACACCTTAATGACCTGAGCATAACTCAATTCCAGCTGCTGTCCGCCTCTTGTGCCGGTTGCTCTGTACTGGACTAACTTGCAGAGCAGCAATGAAGCTTCTGTCCACTTCTACGGAAAATATGAGTTGGGGATAAGCTCCCCTCCCCACCAACCATATTGGGAGGAGCAAAAGCAACAAATAGGCCATAAACTATTTAATCTTGGGGATTCAAATCTTAGCTTGCCCACATTTTATCAGTGTGAACGAAGGCAAACTATTTTACCTCTCTTTGGCTTCACTTCTTCATCTTTAATGTAGGGATAATAAAAGTACATTCCTTATATGGTTGAAGTGAAGATTAAATGAGTTAATACATATAAGGCACCAAGAGTAACTTCTGACACATAGTAAGCTCTTAATAAATGTGAGAGCCCATCGCTCATCATAAATGCACATGGGAAACTCAAAGTGTGCACCCCACTCATTATGGAAGACAAGGCCAGGAAAAATGCCACTCTCTGAAATTGAAGCAGGTGAAACTAATCTGTGATAGAAGAGATTGCCTCTCTAGAGAAATAGCTCCATCTTAAGAAGATGGTTTGTAAGCTGTTTTCTAATGAGAAAATGCAGACTCCTAAAACTCTAGCTAGGCAATCCAGTTACCAGTGAAAGCAAACCTCCTAAACAAGATGCTCAGAAAAGCATAACTGATATGTAATAATTATTAAAGAATGTTGTGGCCATCTCAACTATGCTATATATACTAACCAAATAACATGCCTCAATAATATTACCGTTGGTGGCTGATGTAGGAAAAGTATTAGTTAATAAGAGTTTGTTATTGCTATCCAGTATTGTCTGAAGTAGAAAAAAATGCATTTGCTGGACACAAGTATCCTAGTCATTAGGAAATTATACTCCACAAGAGAGCGGAAATAATTCACGGGGCTATAGTATAACTAGAGCAACACATTACTACTATAGCACAGTAGTCTTTTCAGCAGGCTTCTATACCAGTAGCATTAGCATGACCTGCAGACTTATTAGAAATGCAAATTCTTGGGCTCCATTCCTTGACCTACTAAAGCAGAGACTCTGGGAGTGGGGCTCAGTGATCTGTGTTTTATGAGCCTCCAGGTGATTCTGGCACACACTAGAGTTTAAGAACCAAAGGGGCCGGGCGCATTGGCTCACGCCTATAATATCAGCAGTTTGGGAGGCCAAGGTAGGTGGATCACTTGAGGCCAGAAGTTCAAGACCAGCCTGGGCCACATGACAAAATCCTGTCTCAACTAAAAATACAAAATTTAGCTGGGTGTGGTGGCACACGCCTGTATTCCCAGCTACTTGGGAGGCTGAGACATAAGAATCACTGGAACCTTGGAGGCAAAGGTTGCAGTGAGCTGAGATCATGCCTCTGCACTCTAGCCTGGGCAACAGAGTGAGACCCTGTCTCAAAAAAGAAAAGAAACAAAAAGTAGACCATCTACATTTCTGTGCTCGAAAGCAACCTTGGGGATGATTCATTTGATTTGACAGGTGCTGTGATACTAGAAAGGGGTAGCATGTTAGTTTACAAGAATAATCTGCCCACTAAGAATCTATCCCTAAATAATTTTTTGAAAGTTTTATTAGTGTGGGACAAATTCTAAGAGCCTACAAACACTAAATGTACTGACAAGCTTCCTTCTCAACCTATTAAACCTCCTGATGGCATCTCTCTTGGTTCAGCTGCTTAACCATGACAGTCATTTCTGTTGAAATGAAACTAAGAAAAAATAAGCTAAGGCAGCAGAGGCAGAGACAAAAAGATCTACATGTCACGATTACTGCCACCACGCACACACCCATCCCCCAGAAGAAAATGGCATAAGGCTTTGACCAAGAAGAACCAAAACTAACTCCATCTCCCTCACCTGTTTCCAAACTCACAGAACACAGTAAAGTCGAGAGAAAAGATCCAGCTTGCTTGAAAACATGTCTACGATCCAAAACTGAAAATACATTTAAATTAGATATCCACATCTCTTCCCCAAATTAAAACCGAGTCTCTATAGTGCTTCTCTTCCAAGTGAAAGTCCGAAGTGAGTACGTGTGTGCTTGCATGCGTGTACCTAACAAAATGCTATTTCAAAGTAGCAATATTTATTTCTAATATACCTAATAAGGGTCAATAGCATCAGGATCATCACAGGTAAAGGATAATTAGTGATGCCTTTGCCGTTTTCACTGATGAGAAGGAAATGAAAGCGAGTGGTGGAGTATGTTGAAAATGCACTATTTAAACTAAATCTGTTACATCACATTGCTTTATTTCCCTTTGAACTGTGTTTTAATCAAACCAGGTTGATTTCCACTTCATGAAAATGTTTCATTTCAAGCCAGTGGAGTTTTATGGGTTATCTACCACATTTTACTGGAGCCTTGTAAATCTTATGAAATTCTGGAATGTCTAGATCATAAAAACCTGTCATTCAAACGTGTTTTCTATGGAGACGTTTCTACCCATGTAGACTCACAGGCTTTGCAAAGATTTGTGAAGGAGGAAAAAAAAAAAAAAACACCTTAAGATATATCCTACATTTCCTGAGTTAAAAGATCACCTTTTCAGTTGACTGGAATTTCACCTGTCACAGTCTAACCCTTTATAGAACTATTTAAAAGACTGAAACCTTTAATAATGATCATAATTTTAAAATTGTATCACTCTTTTCTTGTATGCTCCTTGCTTTCGATCCTTTTAAAGGCACATGGCACTAAATGAACTTCATATGAGAGGTTTTTTGTTTTTTGTTTTTTGAGATGCAGTCTCACTCTGTCACCTTGATGGAGTGCAGTAGCGCGATCTTGGCTCACTGCAACCTCCGCCTCCCAGGTTCAAGTGATTCTCCTGTCTTAGCCTCTTGAGTAGCTAGGACTAGAGGCATGCACCACCACACCAGGCTAACTTTTGTATTTTTAGTAGAGTCGAGGTTTCACCATGTTGGTCAGGATGGTCTCAATCTCTTGACTTCTTGATCCACCTGCCTCAGCCTCCCAAAGTACAGACCTGAGCCACCATGCTCAGCTTCTTAGGAGAATTCTAAAGCCAGTGATGGATTATTGTCATGAATGAACATTCATCACTGTTATTAAAGAGAGTAGTTTGGCTAGTAGCTGAGATCCAGCTTCCAAGACTGCTGAGTAGAGTGCCCCAAATACAAACAAATGCGACAGCAAGGAAAAGACAGTACACACCTTTAATAAAACAGAACCAAGCTCCTGAATGCTATTAAATGAACCACTCCTTTCTTCTCACAATGTTTAGTAATTTTGCCTCAGAGTCAACAGAAGCAAATTGGCATTCCTTTCTATTTATTTGTCTAAAACGTTGAAGAGCACCAATCCTGCATGCATGAGATTCCTAAATCTCATATATTTGATTTGCATTGTGATTCCTAAAGCTATTTGCATCAAACTTCTCAGCCACCTATGTAAACAGAGTCAATGCATGGGTGAACATTGAGGAATGAATCCAAATATTTATTTCATGATAATTTTATGAATTTCATGTAAAGCCACTTTTCTTCCCTAAAAATTTAGGGGAAAGAGCTAACCCTTCTTTCGTCTTCTTCAGATGGTTGGTGTCTAAAGTTATGGAGGTATTTTATATCAGAAATTAATTGTTTTGCTGGAGAAGAGGGAGTAATGGCGAATCTGCCACTGGACAGCAATCAGAAATTATTCACAGCAGCTCAGAGCAAACCATCTACGTTAAGACATCTGAAAAGTTGTTTTAGTCTCTAAACAATCTTCCATGTGGAACACTTGTGGGTATCCACACTGGAAATATGTGTGAAACACCCAAAAATACGCACGTTAATTGAAGTATTTCTGAACCAGAATACACAATTAGTACTACGTGATATTCAAGCCCACTCTTTCCCCTAAGGATGTTGTCCAGTGATTTGGAATCAAAAGACCTAAGTTCCTGTTTGTTTTCTCTGTCACTCAACTTGCTCTTTGACTTCAAATCATTCAGCACTTCTCTGTGCTTAGTTTCTTCATTTGAGCTGAGATACGGTTTACAGCTACAAATCTATTAGTCAACTAATTGAACAGATCACTGAAGGGTATCTCAGATCTCTTAAAGCCTAAGACCCAAAGCTCTAGAGTGCTGTTTGAACATGGAGTGATCCAATGAATTGCTGTGTGATTCACATAAGAATTGCTAATATCATACCTCTTAAAAATCAGCCCCATAAGTAAAACACAATATGAAAGCAGCAACAGTATTAAAAGATATTTATATGGTACACTACATTGAATCTGATATTGTGCCAATTCTTCACAGTCACCCGTTGTGGTACTACATTTAATGAGAAAAACAAGTTGAGAAAACTTACATAAATTGCTTAAGATGGTGGGAAGTCACAGACTACAAGTCCTCTGATTTCTTAATAGAAGAAAACCAAAGGAAGAGGGAGAACAAGTTAAGACGTGCTTATCTTAAGATGAGAGAGACAAAGTCAGATCTCTTGAAAACAACCATATCTGCTTAAGGTCATATGCAATGTGAGCCCCAAAACATGTTACATTTGTATTAAAAAGGGAGCCTCAGATACATGGGTAATCTTGGTTTCATATCTTCTGTGATATTCACCTATTTCTACCTACATGTAACTACAGTGTGACTCTCAAAAAAAGCATTGTGGTATATTGGAAACATATATTCTGCAGTTAGAAACTGAGCTTGACATTACCATTTTGCCACTTAGTAGTCATCCATCATTTAATTTCCTAATTTGTCAAATGAAAATAATAACATTATAAGTAAAAGCAATTGCAAACTATATATTTTATATAAATAGAGATTATTACTAATAACAAGAAATAAAGTAATAAAACATATGGAGTAATAATGTAACCCTTTCAATAATGTAATCCCTTTTTCAATAGATTCAAGATTTATCTATCATCACAAAAAACAGAAAATAAGTTACATCAACTCAAATGAAGGGAAAAAAAGAGAAAAGCCCTATATGAACCAGAAAAGGCTTACATTAGCAAAACCTTTTAGAAAAATTAAGATTTTTCAATACTACTTTAAGTCTGGAAACTGCAAAAGAATCACTGCTACTGAACTTTTAAGAAATAAAATGAAATTCTATTGTACATATGAAAAAGTGTTTATGGCCAAAAAAAAAAAAAAAGCACATTAAATAACTCTAACTTCAAGATTTGGGAAAAGAGAAAAAAAAGTATCTTGGAGTAGTCAAGTAAATAACCATTATTATGATATTAAACTAGGTTATGAAAAACACAAGAAACGTAGTACTAAAGCAACTTCACTAATTGCACAGTAAGACTTTCTGTAATACATAGCCTGTCATTATTACAGACCCAAGGTAAGGTGTGTGCCAAGGTGGATGTCAGAAAGGAACAAATACCTAACACCACTGAGAATTAACATACACATAAGATAAACCGGGGCACTGCAGCATGGGACAGGGAGTGTGAGGCAAGAGTGAACAATGGAGAATTTGAAAAGGAATGCTGAATTTCAGTCTGTTAATGATATGAAAAAAAAAAAAAAAAGAAGTGTAGCCCAGACTCTCAGAATGTACAAATTGCAAAGTAAGACATCATGGGTATATTTTTTAGCTCCAGCCAAAGAAGTGGGAACTCTGTGCCAGATCCTAGTTTCTAGTTCTTTGATTATTTTTCCATGATGGAGAAAAATCACATATTAGATTCTTCAAATCTGCTAAGATAATGCTTAGAAATATCCAATCGACTTCGAACCACCATATTCACCCAACACTCTCTATAACTGTAAAAATAAAGGAAGACAAGTTTAACAATCTTTGTCAACTTTTGTTGAGCACTTACTCTGTTAGACAAACATAACCTCCAAAATCATCATCTTATTTCTATCTTCCCTCTGACCCTTCAAAGTGAACATTATTCACACTTTACAGATGAGGAAACTAAGGCAAGGAATGGTGAAGGAATATGTCTGGCTAGTAAACAGTAGGATTTAAATTCAAATCCAGGTGTTTTTACCCTCGACCCCTTATTCTTCACTACCATGTCATTCCACATCTCATACTGCAATTTGTTTCCAAATGAGACCAACCAAACATCCAAAAAAGAAAATGTTCTCCATAGAACATTCTCAAGTTATATCTTTGGTCATAGAGTAGGACATCTTTCTACATGGGTTCTGGCTACTCTCATTTGCTTCTCTAAATACAAGGCCTACACTGGCTCATTGGCCCAAGATATAATCATACCTTTAAGAAATGACATTGGAGTTCCTGGATCCGGTAGTTCTCTGCCAAAATACAATAGGGTGTCCTCACCTAAATGGCCTCCCCCAGTAGGCTGAGATCAAGTAATTTATTAGTAAATTCACAAATTAATTAATAATTGGAGAAGTACAATTTGTACTACTGCATGTATACTTTTTGTACTACTGCATGTATACTTTTTGTACTACTGCATGTATACTTTATGAAGGACGGTAGTAGGGAAACCACAGTAGTCCAAAAACCCTGTCTGTATCACCAGGAGATAGAATCCTCAGTGGCTAAGGATCTGCCATGAACTTGGTTCTCAGATAACCTGGACATAAAGCTCATTGCTACTTCTTGCTGGCTGTGTGGTCTTAAAGCTTTCAGAGCCCTGGAATTCACACATAAGTAGATGGATAGTACTCACCTCTGAGGTATCATAGACAAAGTCCCTTTTTGTGACAATGACTGGAAAAAAAAAAAAACCTTTGTTCTTTGGTATTACTATTATCATATATTTTATTCTTTCTATATAATCTCTTAAACATTCTTATAGGAAGGAATCCTTATAAGAAGAGATTAGAAGAAGCAGTCCTAATAAATTGCAGAAGTATTTTAACTATAGTAACTTTTTATATTTCACGAGAACAGTCAGAGAAAAATACTCTACAAAAAAGTCAACTACTTTGCTTCATAGAAAAGACTGATAATTTAAACTGCTCCCCCACTTTCCATTTTCTATCAATAAACCTATGTGGGCGTGCGCCCACACACGCCAGTGCATGGTTATGCCAAGCTTGATTTAGTTTAGGTATCCAACACTATTATGCATGTTTTGGCCCTTGAAACATATAGTATATTGCATGTCCATAAAATAAGACAGGGAAATTACTGCATTCTGACAAACCTGGCATCATATGCACTGACCATTGGCATCTCCAGGGCAGGCAGTGTCTCTTTTAAAAGGTTTCACATTTAAACAGACCTCAGTATGCCAAGGCTTCACCAGCTTTCCTCTGAAGATCAAGACAAAACTTTTTAAATCAGATAAGACACAAACTGTATTTTTCTCCCACAGGTATTTGTTCAGGAGCTGATTTCCTCAGGGGCAGCAGAAAGGGCTTAAGTTGCTGACATTCACTACACCAGTTAGAACCAAACAACGGGGTTTCTCATTTCCTTCAAAGCATAATTCAGAAAGTGTAAAAGAGCCTTCCAAGTTCAACACTAAATATAACAATAATAATACACCACCATAATTTAGATCAAAGCGTACATATTTCGACCACGCTACTGGAAGAGTTCCGATTAAAAGAAAAATATTCAGTCATTTAGAAGACTTTTGCCAAGCATCTACTATGCAAGATGCTCTATTCCAGGCTCTGGGAATATAGTGGTGAAGAAGACAGATAAGAGCTGCCGGTGCAAAACAGTCCTTATTTTTAAGATGGCTCCTAGGCCCCAGCTTTGTGTATTAGCTGAGGCAGGGAGGCAAGTGATGGCCATCATAAAGCATGGACTTTGGCACCACAATTACCAAGCTTCAGTTCCTGGCATCCCTGTATTGTAACGTTGGCCAAGTTGCTTTGCCTCTCTCAGCTTCCTCTGGTGTCAGATCGAGATATTAATGGTGACCTCCTTAGAGAACTGTTGTAAGGATTAACTGCTTCAGACTGTTACCTAGACAACAGTCAACAAAAAGCAATTTATTCCATTCCCTTGTTCATGCCCAGTTATCCTTAATGGATAAGGAAATATATAAAGACAAGACGTGGAAGTAATAAGTGGGTTTGTCTCTGAAATCAAGGTGAGCACTCCAAAAATTCGGCACTATTTTGATAACTGAGTCTTCTATGAGCAATTCAGCAAGCTGTAAAACATGAGCGGCACACATTGCCTCCTTGTTTTAGCCCTTAAATTACTTTAATCAATGATTCTTTAAGAAGCATAAAGTCAAAAAGAAATAACAGAACTCTGAGATATCTGAAGCTATAAATGCTTACCAAAACACAAACAAAAACAAAAAAACTGCTATCCTCTGCTAGAGACCCACATGAAAACCTGGATACCCTTTCCTCTCACAAACCTTTCCCAGTTTTGAAAAGAAAGCTCGAACACTTCGCCTCCATTCAGTTCAGCAAAGGTAGCAGCTTAGACATAAAAGTGCAAACACTGAAGGGAAAATAAAATACAGCCGTGGCTGGCTGCCAGCTCTTGGCCCATCAGTCTTCACAAGGAAGGTTGCGTCAGAGGCTTCGAGCCTGCTGGAACCTCTGCAGCTGCCTGCAACACAAGCTTGGACCACCCAGGCCGAAGTGGATGGGCATCTGGAGAAACGCGCAAACAATGGAGAACATTAGAGACCTGCATTTCCAAGCCAGTGATTCTGTCCCTAGGCTTAACTGGGACTTTGAGAAAGTCTTGGGCTAAAAAGAAAGCTAATATAAGCTAGCTGACCCTACTATTAAATTGCTGTCTCAGGTCAGCAGCATAACCCCCAGAATGGAAAAATATTTTTTCAGTGGAAAATCACCCGTCTCAGTATTCAGGGATCTAGTTTTCAACTGGTGTTGGGCTCCCACCCAACGTAATTAACATCTTACCTGTGGGTGGCTGGTAGAATTGCTTTACACTTCTCTCATCATCCTAGCACCTAACACTTCCTGAAATGCAATATACAAACAAACAGGAAATTACGTTTCTGAAGATAGATTATTTGGTTGGGGGCTCTCTGGTAGCCCCTCAGTTCTGCTCTCGGCAAATTTATTTTTTCTAATTTAAATGTCAGAGAACAGGCCCACATCATTCAAAGTCTTGCTAAAACACAAGCCATGCCAGCTTGTTATAATTACAATGAGATACAATAGCGGACGTGGGGAAAGCCTAATTAAAGAGTTGGACCTGGCATCCCAGATGGAAAGCAAAGTACGTGGCCTTCTATCAGATCTGAATAAAAACCCTGCTCCACTGATGATAGATGTCTCTGGGAAACACACAGGACCCAAAGTACAGATGCTTGGGAAGGAATAGAAGAGAAACATTCTGCTAAGACAGAAACTGAAACTAAAACCCGGGTGGTAAAACACTCATGCCTGCATTCCAATCCCAGTGTTTTAATAGGCCTGGGGTGCAGCCTGAGTGCCAATTTTTTTAATTCTCCAGGTGATAGTATTGTGCATCCAGGATTGAGAAACCCTACAAAAGATTCCTTAGATAATGACCTCCAATTTAACAGAATATTTAACTAGGTAGTCAGTGTATCATGGCAGAGTAATTTACTAGATCTATCAGAGCAAAGCATAGCAATCATTTTTTACTCTGCACTATAAATGTTGATTCTGACTCGTGAACTAGACTGGAAGCTGCAAGGGGGTGTTTTATCTCTGGCTCCTAAGAGAAGGATCTAGACATAGCAAATAGAAGCATTTGCTCAATCCTCAGATAGATGCTCAGAAAACATCATACCGTCTGGATGTTTAAGCAGAAAGACAAATTTTATGGTCATGGGTTTTTCTACAATCCTCTAAAGCATCTATTTTTCAAAATTCAATGTGCATGAGAGGCTTATTAAATATGTAGATTCTTATGCCTCACACAGAAATAAAGACAGACTCAGAAAATTTCAGTTCAGTTCAGCAGTAACTGCACAAGAATTCCTCCAATGCCCGGTACGACCCGGGAACAAAACAGCCCAGTGGCAAATCTATATATCTGAGAGTCCACAAACAACCTGCTAAACAAGAAAAACCTCCTTTCATCTAAGTTCTTGAAGCCAAAGATATATCACAGGTTAATGATACAAAGGGCATGAAAGAGTTGTGTAGTTCACTTCAACACAGAGAGAGCCGCTCTTACAGTTTTAACATAAGTAGTAAAAAATGGGGTGGAGTGAAAATTCTGGATTTGGTGTGGGATTCTCAGCAGTAAGAGGCAGTGTTTCTGGCTGAGAGCTACACTTTATACTCAGTGAAGGGAATCCAGATGCATTCCCTTCCAGAGTTCATTGCAAGGCTTGAATTGAAGCTGCATTTCTTGTTACCTTAGGTAGGCTTTATAGGAGCCAACTTTTAGGAAAATCAACAAAGCAAGTAATGTTATATCCTCAGAAGAGATTAGGCAATACACTGTGATATAGAGTTCCAATATCATCGCGAAACAGAAAAGTCTCTGCGTGCAGTTCTTCCTCTAAAGCTAGTATGACCCCAGGGTGGAAGAGGGTTTCTTTTCTTCAAGTCACAGGCTTAGAATTTAATGATGCTGTTATACAGTCTTCCTTTAAATTCTGGTCTAGTCTCACACTTGTTGTGTGACCTTGGCAAGTTACTTAACACATCTGAATCTCCATTTATTCATCTTTGCCACGGGAAATTTGTGCTTACTTCAGAGTTACTGTGAAGTTGAAATGTAAATTACTGAGTAGAGTTCTAACACATATTAACTGACGAGGAGGAAGACAATTGCACCTTCTGCTGGTCCTAGGCAAGGTGAAGTTCTTCATGCCGAGTTGTCTAGTCACAATCCCTGTGCTTTCTCTACAGTTGTTTTAGTTGAACCACTGAATTGTTTTCCCTACCCTTCTTTATTCCTGTAGAGAGAACTCCAAAGAACTATAGGGGGCCAGGAGCAGCGGATCACGCCTGTAATCCCAGCACTTTGGGAGGCTGAGGCGGGCAGATCACTTGAGGTCAGCAGTTCAAGACCAGCCTGGCCAACATGGTGAAACCCATCTCTACTAAAACACAAGAATTAGCTGAGCATGGTGGCACATGCTTGTAATCCCAACTACTCGAGAGGCTGAGGCAGGAGAATCCCTTGAACCTGGGAGGTGAGGTTCCAGTGAGCTGAGATCACACCACTGCACTCTAGCCTGGGGGATAGAGCAAGATTCTATCTCAAAAAATAAGTAAATAAATAAAATAAAGAACTATAGGACCAGACGCGGTGGCTCATACCTGTAATCACAGCACTTTGGGAGGCCACGGTGGGTGGATCATGAGGTCAGAAGATCAAAACCATCCTGGCCAAATGGGTGAAACCCCATCTCCACTAAAATATAAAAAATTAGCCGGGCATCATTGCACATGCCTATAGTCCCAGCTACTTGGGAGGCCGAGGCAGGGGAATGGCTTGAATCCTGGAGGCAGAGGTTCAAGTGACCCGAGATCACATCACTGCACTCCAGCCTGGTGGCACAGCAAAACTCTGTCTCAAAAAAAAAGAACTATAGGGGAACAATACAGATAAAACTACTAGGTTAGCTGCTATAACAAATAAACCACCAAGTTTTAACAGGTTAACACCTTAAGAGCTGATTTCTCCATATAACAGTTCAAAGCTATTATTTCTGATTGGTGGGTAATTTTGCTCATATGGTGGTTAAGGTACCTGTTCCCTCCACCTGTGGCTTACCAGCCCCTAGACCTCAAAGGTTTCTGCATCAACTGGCAGACAGGAAATGACAATAGAAGAAGCGCAGCCTATATCTTAAAAGCCCTGACCCAGAAGTTAGTCACATTCCATCTGGTCTCATTCAGTTGGTAAGAAGAGACCTATGTCTACACCTAGAGAGAAAATAGAAGATAAAGTCCCTGACTGGGCATCTCCTCCCAGCAACAACTCCACACTATGCAAAGTAAAATACAAACTTTCAGTGGATTGTTCTTCATCTCTGCTAAAGAGCTCTTTCCTAATTCACACGAAGGTGATTTCCTCCTTGCTAAAACCCTGGAAACCTAAATTGGAAAGAAAATTAGAAATCTACTGTGACATGCAACAAATGCAGATGTGCCACAAACACCATAGAACGGTCATCCAGCCCGTGCCAGATCATTATGAGAAAGTTTTCTTAGAAAAATTTTCCTTTCATAGTCCCAATTGAGCCATCTGTTGCAACCCAGGATAAGTATACGCGTGTACCTCATCAGACCTCAATCCAAATAAACGTAGCTGTCTGTAGTCCTCTTTCCCCACTAATGCTCGTAGCCGTTCAAATGTTCTTCATATACCATGGTTTTTAGACTCTCCACCATCATGTCTTCTCTCCACTGCAAAGTGCATCATTTGTCATGGTTCCCAAAGGATTAGACCCCTGCCAAATAAGTACAATACTCCAGACGCATGACTGGATATCCCATTTGGTGTCATCATTTCTAAATTACACTAACCAGGACCACAGTCTTTCCTTCACCTTTGTTTTCTTCTTTTTCCTAGATTTTAATTTCTTTATTCACACTTTCCAAACCAACTGATATCTTTTGCCTCGATTTTTCTGCTCTCATTGTTACTTAAATTCCTAGATTATCTTTAGCCTCGATTTTTCTGCTCTCATTGTTATTTAAATTCCTGCCAGTCACTTTCTGACCCCTCACCAAATTAACATTCTTGCAAGAGCTGTTCAGAAAGTAAATTTATAAGGTGTTTTTAGAAAACTGATTTTAAGAAATGGCAAGTAATCCCTATAAGTATTTAGACAGCAGCTGATTGCTATGTTTCCACATAATCCAACAGATTCACACATTTTTTAGACCACAGGGCCAGTTTTTTATGCCGGCTGAGTAAAAGTTGCAGGGTCCTTGGTTATTAAATCAACTTCATATCATATCAGTGAACACAAGCTTTATTGAGTCCCAAGGTTGTTGCAAATAATGTCTCCAAGAGACAGAATGAGTTTTGCTTGAAACTGAGGAACTCATATTTTCCCACTTCGAGTATTGATTTGTTTAGTGATTTGGCCTCTGTGTGTTTCCAGGTCTTTAGGTTAAGACATTTCCTTCCTCACTGCTATTCTACTTTCTCCCCAGCACTAGACATATCATTCTAATACACTTTCAATTAAAAATGTCTTTGACATAAATTTAAACAAGTTAACTGTGAAATTCTGCAGCAGAAACCACTTCTTTTTTTTCATTTAAAAAATGGAAACACATGTGATCAAATAACATTTAATGACATGGAAAAATATTCAAGATATATTGGTATAGGAAAAAAAGCAGATTTTTAAAGCACAAACACAAGATGAATCCATATTCAAGAAACAGAATAGAGTATGTGTATGTGTCCATGTGCACATATATGCTTGCATAGGATAACCTGAGAAAGATATTCACCAAAGGGTTATCAGTTTCTCTCTTTTACGTTTTCTAAAGATCACTTTTGTGCTTCTTTTTTTTAGCTATATTTTCTACATTTTCTGTAATGAACACTAGAACTTTGATAAAGACAAAACTTAATGTTACTTATTTTTTAATGTAATAAAAATGGAAGCATAACTCTAAATAATTAAATATGGTACCACATGTCCAGAAAAAGTCCTCTTTCGTTTTTTGAGACAGAATCTCTCTCTCTCTTCTTGCTCTGTCACCCAAGCTGCAGTACAGTGGCACCATCTCAGATCACTGCAACCTCTATTTCCTGGGTTCGAGCAATTCTCCTTTCTCAGCCTCCATAGTAGCTGGGACTACAGGCACACACTATCACACCCAGCTAATTTTTTTATACTTTTAGTAGAGATGAGTTTCACCATGTTGGCCAGGCTGGACTCAAACTCCTGATCTCAGGTAATCCGCCTACCTTGGCTTCTAAAAATGCTGGGATTACAGGCGTGAGCCACCATGCCCAGCAAAAATTTCCTTTTTTATAGTGAAGATTCACAATGCTGTCTCTGTGCCTTTAGTACCTAAAGAAACACTCTTATAGACTAAATGTTTGTATTCTCCCAAAATTCATGGTAAAGATGCAACCCCCAATGTGACTGTATTTGGAGTCAGACCCTTTATGAAGGTAATTAAAGTTAAATGAGGTCCCAGGGTTGGAGCCCTGATCCAACAGATTTAGTGGCCTTGTAAGAAGAGACAAAAAAGAGTGAGCCCGTTCTCCACCTTGTGAGGACACAGTGAGAAGGTGGCCATCTGCAAACCAGGAAGTAGACCCTCCCTCACCAGGAACTGAACTGGTCAACACCTCGATCTTGGACTTTCCAGCCTCCAGAACTGTGAGGATATATGTTTCTGTTAGTAAATTTTTATGGTATTTTGTAATAGCAACCTGAGCTGACTAATACAAACATCATGGCCCAACAAAATTATCTTTATTACTATGCATTGGTAATTAACCTCATTGCTGAGCTTTTGAACAACTGCATCGGATACCCCTGTTCACTGTTATCAAGACATAGAAGAAGAGACAGTGCTTTCTCACTGACTTCCAAATGTTCCAGAGCTACGTTTCCATCTAGGCATTTTTGATTCTTCTCCACACCCTGCTGATGTACCTGCCATCACCTGGGGCCAAAGTGGTTCACACAAGCCCAGTCAAAAATGCAGTAGGCATTTAGTAAACATGGACAGAGCTAATGACACATCTGTGGTGGTGATGGCGGGGAAATTTTTTGGTAATTGACATAGAGGCAGAATTCAAAAAGGCACATGGAAATTAAGAAAGGAGTGTGGAAGGAACTTGATGAGAACATTTTAATCTATGAAACTCAAAGACATTTGCTGTAGGCCCATAGAATGTAAATTCAAATTAAATCAAGCACAACATCTCAAAGCAAAAACTCCTCATAAATGATCTCCCACTGACTTCAGATGTAGATTTGGGCCACAGGGCAGAGAGGAAAAGAGGTTATGGAATGTGCCAGAAGCTTTGCATTTGTCCACTACAGAGTAGAATTAAAACCTGGAGGTTACTGACCTCCCTCTGGGTCTTGGTGATCCCAGAGGACAGGTTGGACAGTCCTCTGTTGTCCAAATGTTAGTGTCCCCTTGAATGCTCATTTTAATTGGAATCTCTGGGTACATGCTCTCCTCTAGTTCAAGGGCTCTGGGTGCATAAGTGGAAACAAAGCTTGCTACAGAACCAAGAACCTCCCTCTTGGTTCAGGAACATATTTCAAAATGTCACTTTATTAGCAGCTAAACAAAAACACCTCTTCGACAGGGATGAGGGAGTGTGGAGTAAACATGTCATCCCCACCTATTGTTCTGCAGAGTCGAAATTCTCCTATGATTGATTATAAAAGGCAGTTATAGAGGAAACTGTTTGAGTCTGCTGAATTAAAAACAAACAGTGAGGCATTCAACGACGAACAGATCTGATGGATTAAAATGCACCGAAGAAAGACATCTCAAGCGATGCCTGAATAGGCCAAGTCAGAATGAGAGGAAATTCGGTCTGCAATTTCCAATCAAGGGAAAACTGGCAAAGCAACAGAATTTGAGGCTTCCTCAGATTTACACTTTATCTGCTAATTAGCATTAACATGCGTGGTGGAGGTATCTCACCAGCTTGTGGCACAATATAAAACGAAATGTGTTATCACCACAGAATGTGTAATTACTTTAAGCACTGGCTGAAAATTGCAGGGTACTTCATTTCAGAATTTGTATATATTTATTGTTAGAGATAAACTTGTTGAAGTATATCTAATCTAATTTTATGTTATAATTCCTGTTTAAGATAATTTTAGTGTCAGCAAGCCAAGAACTGAAGTAAATACTGCCGTAAATTATAATACGTTAAAATACCACAGCAATACTTCCATTCAGCCATGACTTGATTTGCTTATTGTTTAAGGACAAAAAAATAAAAAATTCTCAGATTACATCAACATTGGAAATACATCCTGTTGGGTTGCCCCTACCATGTCAGGCCATGCAGCTGATGAAATTTGCCAACCTTGACTCACCCAGTTCCCTGGAAGTATGAATCACTTTTAAAAGAATTGTAGATTTCCGTTTCCCTTAGGTAACATTTATTATTTTTGTAAAATCTCCTTAAATTGCTCTGTACATTCCCACAAGAGAAATGCATTAGGACAGATTATTTGGCTTTAAATAATAACTAGGTTAATATTTGTTTTAAGTTTGATTTAAGACCTAGTTTAAATTCCTCCTTAAATTGTTAAGCAAGACAATTTGGGGCTACGAAAAGGAAACTATACTGTGTTTTTCAGTAATATGATATTATTGCACAGACTACCCAATCAAGCAGAAGCAATTTCTGATTTTCCTGCTAATAAGGGATTACAGCTAAAGCATTGTCGACATACAGACTGTTCATTTTTTAGCAACATTCTGTCAAGCCAGCAAAATTTGGAAAAATGTGGAGATAATGCTGCCTCCGAGAAGGGAATGCTGGATCTAACACTATTTCTGTTCGATAACTATCAATTTCTCTGCCTTTTTATGCCCTTGTTTCACTGAGAGAGAGAAGAGAAGGGGGGGAAATAGGATATACAGGGATGCATGGTTCACAATGCCAATGCTTTTATTTATATAATTTGTGTTAATAAGAAGTAAAAACATTCTTATGTCTTCTCCCTGTTGTCTGCCTACTGTTCCCCTGAGGAAGGCATGAAATCAAGAATCTCACTGGATATATCTTATTAGAATTCAATTGGAAAGAGCCCTAGGCTTTCAATATCTGCCCATTGGCCTCTCCGTTGTGTGAAAAATGGTGGGAGCTAAGGAGCCCTTGAATGACTCTGGCCATCTCAGAACACTGATGCGTTGGTTGTCTAAGAGCCTTTTTCCTACGTGTAGCAATAATGAAGCCATATAGAGGGAAAGTCCTAAAACTTTGAAATTCTTTGCCTGGAGAAGCAGCTTCACTCAGCACATTTAAAGCACAACTGAATTTTTCTTTGCATGGCTGCTTTTTTAACTTGGAAAATTTGTATTTTCTGTAATACTGATTCCTAATTAATACCCTAGCACCAAGTTCAGCATATTAAAGGCAGGACTGGTATTTAAACAAAACCTGAGCTGCTCTGTGATAGGACAGGAGTGAGCAGACTTGAGATCTTCCCTGGAGCTGAAGGGTACCAGGGGGCAATGGTAGCAGCAATTCATGTGGTTTACTCTAGTGGCCAAAAGCACTGAAAAGGTGTTAGCCCTGCTGCTCTGGCTAGAGGCCAGTGAAGTATTTATAAGATGCTGCTTCTGATTCCTTCTATGACTCTAAAAGTTTCAGGGAGAAGAGGACCTTTCTTTCCAGGCCTCATTCCTTGCCTCTTGAGCAATGCTGTGATATGTCCAGGGAAGCAGCTATCCTTATTTCACCTCCAAAGCTGCTTCACCTCAAAGAGGCTGTGATTTCCCTAATGCAATAGCTGCTCTTGCTGAATGTGGAAAGTACTTTGGAGTCCTATGGCATGAAAGCAACTAAAGACAATTCAAAGTCACAACTGTCCACATCACGTGAAAATGAACCCTCTTTTCCAAACCAGCAGCTAGAACAAGAAGTTAACTTGAGGATGTTGATCAATATTGTTGGGTAATTTTAGGACCTTTTCTAGGGATACCTCCTGTTTTGGTCCACTCAAGATGCTAAGACAGAATACTATACACTGGGTGACTTATAAATAAGAAACATTTATTGCTCAGTTCTGCAGTCTAAGGTTCCAGTAGACCCAGAGTCTGGTGAGGTCTCACTTTCTTGTTCATAGATGGTTCTATGTCTTCTCACTGTATCCTCACATGGTAGAAGGGGTGAGAGGGCTTACTGGGGTCTCTTTTATAAGGGCATTAATCTCATTCGTGAAGGCTACATTCTCATAACCTAATCACCTCCCAAAGCCCCACCACCTAATACCATCACAGTGATGATTAAGTTCCAACATATGAATTTGGGGGGAACACAATCATTCCATCTATAACACCTCCACATGGAAACTACTTCCAAAATAAGACTTTCTGTGTGTTCATGGGGACTTACTACAATTCATAAGAAGCAGTATGAGCTGTTGGGCATAAACAGAGCTTTCTTCACCTAGAATCTTCTTAGCTTCCACCTTGTACTACTGTACAGGCTGGAAGCCTGACACCAAGACTGTCTTAGCCAACACAACATTAATCCACAAAAGAGAACCAGAGGGACCAGACAAATCCTGATACTAGAAGCCTGCTGTGTCCCCTCCAGTGATTGCCCATTCTAAAGCCTCTCCATCATCAACATTCACATGGCTTTTCTATCCTGTCATTCAAGGCATGTTCATGTTTGCTTTTTGGTAAACAATATTATTTATATTGCTTTTATTACTGTAAATTACTATTATTTGAAAATTTACTTTCTAAAAGCCTTTCAAAGAGGTGATTGAAGTAGCCTGATCTTCAAAAACCCACTATACAGAGTCAAATTTGGAGTTCAGTGACTTATCAGTCAGGAAACAGAAGGCACATTCATCAGATAGGGTATTGTAAAGGAATGAGATAGAAAGATGCAAGAAGTAGTGTGAAGCCCGCTGGAACTACCGACAGGTAGTACGCTATCCACCCTTAGTGTGGTTGCATAAACTCTTCCAGAGCTGTAGAAAAGTGCCCTCTACTCCTCCACCTACAGGAGCTATGGCTTTTGGCAGAGAAACAAAGACACTGACAATCCACGTCACAGTACTGAGGTAGCAAGAGAAGTGAAGAGCCTGACCACACTCTCCTCCTGCCCTCTCCTGCTGCTGCCTCCACTGGCTAAATTCAACCAGAAGTCAGAAAGAAGAGGAATCTAGCTGATGCCTCCCAGGGCACAGAACAGGGTGAAGAGGTGGCAACTCCAGCCGGGGGGACAGATAGAGACCACCCAGTACAAGTGGGTTATCCTAATCATTTAACTTACCCCCCTAAAAAAATGCTTGATGTAAAATGGGCATCTCATGAATTCCTGCACTATTATAAGGCCCACCAGTAAAACAAATTTGTTGCCACTTTTCGCTTCATATGGATTTTCACAATAGTCCTCAGAGGCCAACAATCATTGTTAACTGCAGTTGTCACCAACATCTTAGTGGAAACACACATTCCTTGTGTATATATGTTCCAACATGCTAAGTGGTCTTTTAACCAGCTTTTGTCAAGAGCTACTTTTACAGGCTCTTAATTATTTCTTAATTGTTTACATTTTCCTAATGATAGTGCCTTATTAACTACACATTAAAAGAAAGTTCTATTATAAAAAGTTATAAAAAAATAGAACTTCTTTTTAATGTATGGTTAACAGGGCACTGTCATCAAGGAAAATGTAAACAATTAGAAAATAATTAAGAGCCTGTAAAAGCAGCTCTTGATAAAAGGTCGTTAAAAGACCACTTAGCATGTTGGAGCATATATACCCCAGGAATATGTTTCTGGTCCACAACATGAATGAACCTGGAGGACATTATGTTGAGTAAAAGAAGTCAGACACAGAAAGACAAATACTGCATGATTTCTCTCCTACATGGAATCTTATAAAGTTGATCTCATAGAAGTAGAGATAAAAGTGTACATTACCAGAGGCTGAAAGGCTGGAGAGTTGGGGAAAAGATGTTGGTTAGAGGAGGAATAAGTTTAAGAGATCTATTGTACAGTAGGGTAACCATAGTTAATGATGATATATTGTATTCTTGAAAAATGCTAAGAGAGTGGATGGTAAGTGTTCTTGTCACAAAAATAACTACTGAGATAATGCACATGCTAATTAGATACATTTAGCCATTCTACTATATATATATATATATATATATATATATATATATATCTCAGAACATCATGTTGTACATAATAAATACATACAATTTTATCTGTCAATTTAAAATTAACTTTTTACAAGGAAGTTCCATATCGTTTTAATTACAGACACAATTTTTCTTTTCAAAAAATTTTTTATTTTACTTTAAGTTCTGGGATACATGTGCAGAACCTGCAGTTTTATTACATAGGTATACACATGCCACAGTGGTTTGCTGCACCTATCAACCCATCATCTAGGTTTTAAGCCCTGCATGCATTAGCTATTCAGACATAATTAATTTTACAATTCATACAGATTAATGGGAACTATTTTTTCTCATTTAAAAAAGTATTTTGGCTGGGCACGGTGGCTCATCCCTGTATTCCCAGCCCTTTAAGAGGCTAAGATGGGCGAATCACTTGAGGTCAGGAGTTCCAGACCAGCCTGGCCAACACAATGAAACCCTATCTCTACTAAAAATATAAAAATTAGCCAGGCATAGTGACACACACCTGCATTCCCAGATACTTGAGAGGATGAGGCATGAGAATCGCTTAAACCCAGGAGGCAGAGATTGCAGTGAGCCAAGATCATGTCACTGCACTCCAGCCTGGATGACAGAGAGAGACTCTGTCTCCAAAAAAAAAAAAAAAAAAAAAAAAAATTCTGCTGTTTTATTTGTAAGATATTCTCTTCTACACTGATGCTTTGCTACACGATTAACTTATTCTCTCTCTCTCATTCTCTCCCTTTCCTTGATAACCTAGATTAAATGTATCATATACCATTTTTTTTCTAATATAAATAGCTGTTCAGTGGCTTTACTGAGAAGATGCTTCTGCAACCAAAGCAGGGATATGTCTCCTCTTCTGCTGCATCTTCAACTTTGTTTTCGGAAAAAACTCAGGGATATACTATTGATCCTATGTATAATGTTCAGCCTGGAATGGTCTCATGTAATGTATATTGAGTAATCTTCACTCAAACCCAGCTAGATCTGTGCCTTGACCTGTATTTCTACTTCTGAGAGATTCATATTCTTAGTAGCTAAAAGTAATTTCATTTTTCTCATTGGCAATCCTTTATTCAGTAAAATAGTAATTTAAGTTGTAAATATATACACACACATATATATATGCGTGTATAAATATACATATATATGCATATATATACACACATATATGTATGTATATATTAAATATATGTATATATATACACACATATATACATACATATGTGTGTGTATATATACATATACCATATATATGGTATTTATTAAAGCTTCTTTAATTTTATATTTAAAAGAATTTGGCCAAAATAAAGTTTTTCCAGAATTGGCCCTGGAAAAATTAAAAACACCCACTGTGACATTATGATAACATGACAACTAATGCAGTGGGAAAGAGGGAAAGCTTTGGCTTTGGAGCCACAGAGCCCCAGGTTTGAGACCCCACTCTTTGGCTAATACTCACTATGAGTGAGAGTTACTCAACAAACACAGACCCACTCTTTGGCTGATACTCACTATGAGTGAAGGTTACTCAACAAACACAATTGTTGAGTAACCCTCACTCATAGTGAGTATCAGCCAAAGAGGGGTCATTCTAAGCTAAAATTTACAGATATTTAACCTCTGAACTTCTCTAAACTATAAATAGTATAAGAATGCCTGCTTGGTGGGAGAGGTTTCCGTTTATTAAAGGGGATAACGTGGGTTCAATGCCTGAGATGTAATATCTACTAGACGTCAATTCTTTCTCCTTCTGCTGCTCTCCTGTCCTCCCACTCACACACCTGTGCTGTCCTCGGTACACCCCTGCTGTAGGCCAGGCCTAGGAGCCTGGTGCTCTCAGGATTTTGCATTATTTGCATTTCTAGCCCTTTCTTTTGCCCCATTTGTTACTGCTTTTTCAGCTTCCTTTTGTTTTTCCACCCACATCTACTGGAGCTGACAAAATTAAAGACTCACAGGCCTGTCGAGTCATGTAAATGTGTGAATAAAGCAGAAATAAGGTAACAGTGAGTGGTAAAAATTGTGGAAAACTAGGGAATGTTTGCTCTACCTACAAATATTCAAAACACAATAAGCGCACACGCACACACACACAATTTATTTACCAAGCAAAATACATCAGCAGGTTGGATTTGGCTTATGGCCACCATTTTGTGAGCTTGCCTACTAGCAAATGCACAGGTAGTCATTGTTCCCAAATCTCTGGTATCGTTGAGCTGCTGACACTCAAATTTGAGTTGTAATTATGCAGTTTTCTTTAATAAAACTTTCTTCTGAAAGCATTCACACATGATATGTAAGAAGGCATGGACAGCTTTTCTTATGTACAGATGTCATAATCAGGATGTATATGCTTACTTGTCTCCACTAAAGAAGCTGTAAATACAGCCAAAACTGTTCCCAAATATACATATACAAAACATTGAGAAATAAAGTTAACAGTCTTTTGAGAAACAGACATGTGCCAGGCAATTATGCAGAATCAGAGTTCAGGTACCTCTATAGGATGCCAACATCCCTTGTTCCACCTTGTGAGTATCAAATTCTATATTAATGCTAGTTTGGGGCCCTGAAGTGAGTTAATATAATTAGACTTCCCCATCTATCACGAAAGCTTTTAAAATTATTTCATCTGCTTCAACAGTAACCTCTGCACACCTAAAAGTAAAGACAAGATTTCCAATGAGTTATACTATATCATTCAACCAGGCTAGTTACCTACTAAGGCAACTATTCCCACTCCAACTCATGTTTTACTCTTGAACTGGGCCTCATGTGTAAGACAGAGAAAAGCAATCCTTATCAGCTTCTATGCAGTGAACCAAAGCGGTAAATATGCTTGTTACCTTAAAATGAACTATATGCTTATATGGACGTCTCAACATCTAGAATATGGCCTTTTGAAAATGTGGAACTATTTTATAATTATAATACATGGACTGAAATGTATTCCCCCAAAATTTATACGTTGAAAGCCTAAGCTTCAGTACTTCAAAATGTGACTGCATTTGCAGATAGGATCTTGAAGAGGTACTTAAATTAAAATGAGATCATGAGGGTGGGCCCTAATCCAATATGACAGAAATCCTTGTAAGAGGAAATCCGGACACAGAAACACACAGTGGGAAAACCATGTGAAGACACAGGGAGGAGACCACAGTCTACAAGCTGAGGAGGGGTCTCTGAAGAAACCAACCCTGCCAACACCCGATCTCAGACTTCCAGCCTCCAGAACTGTGGGAAAATAAATTTCTGTTGTTTAAGCCAAACTAGACTGTAGTACTTTATTACATAAGCCTTAGAAAAATAGTAAAATCCATAATATATTAAGCATTCATTAAGTCCCTAGCACTAGGGCAACCATACAACTTTTGAGACCAGATTTTTTTCTTCCAGTTTCTTCTTCATGGGGTTCAGCATCAAACAGAATAATTGAAAGAGATTAATAGTCTTTTAGCATGAAAAGCGATAGAGGATCATGAGATTATAATCTAGCCCATGTGATTATCATGTGGACACCATGCCCTGAGGGCAGACCAATGTAGAAACCTCTTTTTCTTTGCCTCTCTCCCTCCCCTCAGAAGGGGTTCCCTGGTGCCATCCAGCAGGAAACAGACAGAGCCAAGGGCTGTAGGCTGGCACTCTTGGGGATAGGAAGCTGAAGGAGAAAAAAAGATCAAGTAGCTGTGGAGGAGGAGGAAAAGAGACAGGAGGTTCAAAAAAGAAGGGGGGCTGTGTGCCAAGCCAGAGGACAGCCAAGTAGACACCATACAGTTGAGAAATAAGAGCTAGTACTCCTACAGGAAGCCAGAAAAGTGTCCAGTGGAACAGGGCAGTGAGGCCTCTCCTGAAAGTCCATCTCCTGCGTGGACTTCACTAGGCTGGAATTTACAAATAGAATCATAGGAATAGACTAATTAGTCCATACATTATGCCAGACTTTATGCGTGCATTCAATGGGCTAAAAGTAACTGATCTGGGGCATGAATTCTGTAACCTTCCTTTGGATGTCAGGAAGAGTTCTGGGACTTCACAGATATTAGTCATTCAGTACTTTAAAAGTCTATAAGGTAGGAATCACTAATAATGTATCTTCACTGTGGAGCCAAAATGCCCAATCAGGATGCATAATCAAAAAAATTTCACTGAGCAGGTACCTTACACAGTGCCTAGTATGGAAATAACTTGGTAATTATTTCTGAATAATAAAGACAAAGAATTGATACAGGACATCCTTTAGGCCTAATATCAACAAAGTCTTGCACAAATGCATTTGAAGAATGGTTACCGGTGGCCTCTTGCTCAAGGTTCAAAGCACCAGGAATGCACCGAAATAATGCCAGGCTCATAAGCAGCATCTACCATCACAAACCCCCAGCCAGACTCTTACCACATGTGCCATGTGGAGTAGAATGCGGGTCCTACACCTGTGCTGTTTGCTTTTTTTTAGACAAATGTGAAAACTGATAACAAGACCATCTGCTTCTTCATCCTTAGATATAAAAGATGCCTACACATGCAGCGAACTAATCATTTTCCTCCTTCTAACTAGCTGGTTGTCTGATGGCATAAATATGTTAGTACAGTTCCATTTAATAGCTACTGCTTTAAAATTTCCTAATCCTCAGCTTTGTTTATAAATTCTTAACTTCCCAAGAATTCAAAAGTATCAAGTTAATTTCTTCAATTATAATATCAACAATAACAACAATGCTTTCTTATTATTGAAATCCAAATTTCTATCTTTCCATTATGCTGCTTTAAGAAATGATAGGACACAATATTTGAAAGTTCCAAATGCATCTAGATGAATAAGGTTGAATCAGGATTTCTGACAAGGCGGTGCGACCCGGCTACAGAAAGCCTGTTGTCATCTCCCTTGCTTCACTCTTCCACTCTGGATTTTCTTGCTTGGGTCTGCCCCAATTCTACCGACAATTCCTGGGATTCTGAACCAACGTGGCTGCAGCTGCCAGCCCAGCCGATGTCTCTGACCTTCTACTCATCTTCAACCAATAAATATTGGTTAAATAAATCCTCTTACCTATTAGTTTGATCAGTAGTATAGTGGAATATTTCAAAAAGGGATCTTAGGAAATCAAGAATAAAGAACACAAGAAAAGTATAGACCCTCAAACATTTACAGAAGACACAAGTGTTACCTTAAAGTAAGTCTATCATAGACAGATACTGCTGGCGCACAATATCTATTTTACCTATTTTATCCTCTACCTTGTCTACCAAGAAGTCTGAGTGCCAAAAAAAAAATAGGGTACTAGAGTCCTGTACACTGTCTCAGCCAAGCTAGCTGTGGCTGAGCTTTAGTTAAATCAGGTGAAGAAATTACATGGTTTTATATTTTTTGTCCTCTTCACTTAGTTTCCAAGCTAATATTACTTTGAAAATATATGTAACTTTACCTTTGTTATAATAAAAGAGAAAGGAGCCCTTGGCACATATAACAAAACCAGTAGGAACCCTCTAGAGCCATGGGCTCCAAAATGGATACTGCAGGGGGTAATATAGAAAGAAAACATTAGGACATTTATGCTTTTTGGGGTTTGCTTGTTTTTTTTTTTTTTTTTTTTGAGACAGAGTTTTGCCCTTGTTGCCCAGGCTGGAGTGCAGTGGCACAATCTCAGCTCACTGCAACCTCCACCTCCTGGATGCAAGCGATTCTCCTGCCTCAGCCTCCTGAGTAGCTGGGATTACAGGTGTGCACCACCACATCAGGCTAACTTATATTTTTAGTAGAGCCAGGTTTTCACCATGTTGGTCAGGCTGGTCTCGAACTCCTGATCTTGTGATCTGCTCACCCTGGCCTCCCCAAGTACTGGGATTACAGGTGTGAGCCACTGCACCTGGCCAGGACTTTTATGTTTTATCTTATCCTTTAAAAAAAAAAGGTTTTAGCGTTTACTTATCTTTTAAAATATATATGATATGCAATGTAGAATATGCACCTAATGTCTAAATAAATACCTTTATATTGGGGTACCTAATCAAAAATTGCTCACTGAGGAGAATATGATTAATAGAATTTGGAGACCACTGCCCCAAATGATTGACACTATGGTGGCAGCTTCCATGGAAGGTTGAGATCTGGGAAAAAGCTGGTAGAGATAGACTAGAAGGTGCACACACAGGCAGGGAGGAGTCAAAAGGCCTAATATACTGATCACTCCTGTCTAATGTTTTCCTTATAACCACACTTTATGCCTTCTGTTAAGTGCAGAGTCTTTGCAATCAGACAGACCCTCCCTCCTTTACTTGCTTTCTGCGTGAACTTAGGCAAGATCCTCTACTATTTAAGCCTCGATTTTGTTTCCATAAAATGGAATTAGTAGTACCTAAATTATGCGGGTTATTATAAAGACTAAATAAGATCATAGAGATAAAAGTACTTAACATATTACCTGACATGTAGTAACCTCACAACAAACAATAGCTACTGTTATTTCTATTTGATCCGTAATTTAAAGACCCTTAAGCCCAAAGATCTAGGCAAAGAAAATTCCAACATTTTTACTTGTGGTTTATGGGTAGTCATTTCTTACTCCTCAAGTAAGAGTAAAGAACTTGCCAGGCATTGTTCTGTCTTCACATGTATTCAGCATTAAATCCCTATGAGCTAGATGATATTACTTCTTCATTTAACTTATCACAAAACTAAGGCACAAAGAAGTTTGAGCAGTAACTTACCCAAGGTGATGCAGCTTTTGCAGCTTACAATCCAGGAAATCTAGCTTCAGAGCCTGTGTTTACCTGCCAGCCAAAGGTTTCTCAACCTGGGCACGATTGACATTTGGAACCAGATAATTCAGTGGGGGCTGTCCTGTGCTTTGTGGGGCAGTCGGTTGTCTCCCTGCCCTCTGCCCACTGGATGACAATAGCACCTCCCCCTCAGTCTTTGCAATTAAAAATGCCTCCAGACGTTACCAAGTGTCCCCTTTAGGGCAAAATTATCCCAAGTTGAGAACAAGTGTTGCACATCAACAATCCTCTTTATTGCTTTAAAAATTATTTTTGTCCTTAATCTTGAGTTAGGCAATATTGTTTTCCTCATTTTGTTTATGACAAAACTAACACACCAAGTTAATTCTTATTCTTTTTTTTTTTTTTTTTTTGTAGAATAAAAGAGAAAAAAGGAAGAAAGAGAAAGAGGGAGAGAGAATGAGAATCTTGCTCTATTGCTCAGGATTTCATTTAAATCTGTGAAATGCTTATGCAATTACTAAAAAGTGATTTATTTCCTATTATGTGATCACTTTTAGAATAGGTATGATATAATATTGAAAAAAATATATGTTTTGTGGATATGGGGTG